>JABCKQ010009044.1:0-10008 GCA_018857305.1 Termitomyces sp. T159_Od127 | reverse complement strand
ATCTCCACTTCTACGACAAGTGTTTGCATGGCTCTTTCCTTTTGGACCTGCGTGGAATTCCGTCCTTGGGACATTCTACATCAGCTCGTTGGTATCTTTCTCTGACTACTGTGCCAACTGATCATTTGTTCTTTAATCAGCGTTCCCAACTCTATTCTTGCGTTTATTCCCGCTGAAATAACCGCCGACACGCTCAATACGATGACGGCCTTTGCGGTATGAGAAAGTCTCTTCGCCTGAGGACGTAACTGATTTTTAACTCAATCAGACCGGAGGACTTCTCTCAGACGTTTTCTTGGATCTGATTCCACACGCTTTTATAGCATCAGGGCTCTGGTGTTCATTCGTTATGGTGGAGGAGAAGCGCAACATTCTAATTGGGTTACACTCTGTTGTCTTGTTTGAAAGGACTTTGAACCTTACGATATGAGATAGCTTGGCAATTTTCATTAGATTTGCCGCGTTTTTCTTTATTGAAAAGACGTTGCGCGTTCTTGGGAGCGATGAGGGTGGCTCAGGACACTCCCACTCACATTCCAAAAATGCTGAACATTTACCCTCCAAGTCCTCCGGAGTGTAGCATTCTGTGTCCCAGAATGGGACGTGGTCGCGCAAGTCAGAAAAAATGGGCGAGGCTTGCAGTCTAGAAGCCTCTGGTCCCAAGCCTGGTACGACGGGCAATGGGCTATCAAAGATTTCCGCCTATCTCAATTCGTTTGGGGACTTTGTGCATAATATGTATGCAGTCATACTTGCAATATTCCTCTCCATTTTTTACCGAGTACTGTGCTGCAGCACCGACGGGTTGGCGTAAGTCGCTGGAAACTAATTACACTCGTTCTAGCTCGCTTATTCAATCGCAATAGCATGGCTACGTCGTTCTGCGCATCTCCCTTGATCGGAGCCACCACTACGCTCGCTTGTTTTGCTCATGAGATACCCCATGAAATTGCCGATTATCCCATTCTCATTCGAAGCGGGTTCAACAAGCAGCAGGCGATGCGATCGCAATTCCTTACAGCTATTGGTGCTTCCGTGAGTCCTGCAGCATAAGCTCGAAATATCATTGAACTTGAGTATCTGTTTCGTATCAGGTCGGGTACATATCTATTCTGGTTTTCTGACAGTCGACGTACGGCCAACGATGCCTACCTAAAATCAGGACATTTATTGGCACTGGTATACATAATGCAACAGCCTCAGGCGCGACATCCGAGTCTACTAACCTTGTAGATGGCGTCAGGCAGGATGGCGGGGGGTTGCTGGGAACAACGGCCCAGTGGTCAGATCTAGTGAAGTGTCTTGTTGGTGAGCTTTTCATAAATCACTCACCTGTTTCGCAGGTGATTCCCTTCGTGGCCGGTGGATTTCTCTATATTGGTGCTGTGGCCGTTTTACCGACGTAGGTGTTGTGTCGTCACGGATTCACGCCCTGTGATATGCGCTCATGCGATCCTGGACTCATGGTTTTACCCATCTAGGCCCCTCACTGAGAGCAAAGGCGGTGAACAGGCCCTTCGTGAGGGTGCGTTAATGCCAAGCCGATGAACGTGCGTGGGAATGTAGTCATTGAGTGGGATCTACAAGGCTCAGTTGATTTTTTTCTTCTGCACGTGAAACTTGTGCGTCTGTCGCACTGTATGTCTCAGCTTGCTAAGACAATAGTCTAGGTCTGACTCATTCCACCGCCAACACGATTACTCTGCTCACATCTGCAGACAGCATCTCCTCAACCTCGACTCACACTTGACGTCGTCCATCTCCTGGAAGTCTACCTGCCACGCGTCTCCTGGTCGTTCGACCTTGTTTCCATCCAACGTCTTCCCTCGCCATCCTCATGGGCACCAAAGGTCGCGCTACACCGCATGTTGTGTGTTGTGCTATTCCCATTGCTAGAGCTGCGCAAAAAGTTCTTGTCGTCACCAGTCGTAAGAGACCCAAGAACTGGGTGTGTGAGTATCCTTTCTCCAAATTACACTCGCCTACATCTGGCCTTCACAACCTCGCTGCTGACGTGTCCCCGATTCCGAACGTAATCGACTGCAGCTGGAGGCTGCAGCCTCGCAAGAGGCCCTGGAAGAAGGTCCTACCCGTTCGCCTCTACGTCTCCTCATCTCCTGATGTCTTCCCCCGTTCCGCCCTCCCTTTCCGTGAATTGTGCTTCAAATAGCGGGCGTTCGCGGAACGATTACTCGCTTTGTTATAACGATACAGACACCAGCGACAACCTACCACTTCTACAAGATGGATGTTGCTGCCCTAGATTCAGACTGGCTCGAAAAAAAAGAGCGGAGAGGAGAATGGGTTGACTATGCTGAAGCATGCGGGCGCTTGGAGTGGAAGTCCGACCTGTCACAAGGCCTTCAGTTCTTATCACTGGCGCCGTCGCGATCGTATTAGAGAGAAGAACATTTTCTTCTTTAGACACTTCGGTTGGCACAAGTACATTGATTCGCCGCGACGCAAGTCGCACCTTTTCTTACTGCGATTAGACATGTTCTCCTGATTGATGGAACAGTCGACTGAGTGATGCGCACAACATGTGATGAGGAAGGATGAGGTCCAAAAATCGTGACAGTTGGTTTTTCCGTCCCTAGCCGTTGGACACACACTCACGTGTTTCTTTGCAATAGTTTCTCTCAACTTGCATGCCGTTGCTAGGTTCGTTGTGAACTTTGCCGTCACCCCCTTACAATCTCTAGTGATGTATGCTTCGTGACGGCCTGTTATGCCTGAGTCAACCTCTTCTAAATTTATCCCTATCCGTGGCGGTTTTGACCCTCGCCACAAGCATGGCGTTGGAGAGCAAAAATCCACTCAGTAATACCGCTGCTGCTCTGTGTTTGATACTTTGTACGCAACGCGAGTCTTATGCACAGGTTGAGTTTCTCGTCTATTGCCTATTCCGGCGCCTCAAAAAAATCTTTTTTGTGGTGTCATAAATCATAAATACAGGACGAAGAGAATTTTACACCAAAGTTGCCGATAGACGACGCCTTCCGGAGTGTGGGTAGGATATTATTCCAAGTCTTCTCGTTCTGGGGGAATGTGTTCACAGTCTGAAGTTCGATCTCAGCGACGACGCTGATGAATGGAGCTAGGACCTGATATTTTGACAATTCTATTCATCAGATGACTTGTCCCATCCTGCGTGTTTTTACGCGAAGTTGACCTGACAAGATGGTCCATTCGAGGGCAATTAAAGCGGTCAAAGCTCAAGCATTTCAGACTTGCGTGCTGCCTGACCTTCACATGCCATGCCCCATCCCCGCTTGCCTCCTCACCTTATTGACATTCCATGCCTCCATACTCCCAAAGCAAGGCCTTCCTTTGGGAGCTTCCTTTGTGCTGCACAACCTGTATTGATCTCCACCACCATCTTGCATGATCCCTGGGCTTCATCCCAAGCCCTGGGGCTGTGACTTGTCACCAAGGCCCGGACCTGTGCCCTGGAGCCTACTTACTGTCTCAGTATATAAGTTACAGAGTAGCATTAATTTGGTCTCTTGAGAGTGTGAGGATGGGTTTGGTTGTAGGTAGAATTGTTTTATTTGAGTGAATTTTTTGTTATTTGAGTGGATTGAGTTGTTGTGGTATCTTGCATGAGAAATAGTGTATTTCTGAATCCAAAGAAGTTCTTGGGCTAACCCCAAAAGAGAGGCCGAGACTCAAGCTAACTACAAGAGATTAGATGAGTATGAGTAGAAAGTGTAAAGTAATGTAGAGCTGGATCAAATGAAGTAGGGATGGCAGGTGGGGATGCAAAACACATGATGTATGATCTAAATCTAATCCGGTGAATCTGCAAGCGTGGTGTGAGACGATATAAGTATTCAGTTGGAGGAACCTGCCTGCAAGCATGGTGTGAGACAATAGGTAATTGTAGGTGCGCTTGTGGGTTTTATATGTAACAGAACAATGGGAAGAATAATGGTCAAAGATGCAATTGAGGAGACAAAGATAAAAGGAAGTGAGACAATGATGAAAGGGATTAGGATAAGATTGTTGATCTGATGCCTGAATTAAACTTGGGCAACCCCACCTACACTCTTGCCCAATCCATCAAGTACTCTAGTCTTGATATTGCTGTATTTCTTGGGCTTAGTCTCATTTCAGTCTTGTTTCTCTCTTATCTCATATCCTAGTTTCTTGTTTTAAGTCTATCTCATTTTTGTTTTGTACTCATCCCATATCACCCTGTATACCTTGTCTCTACTCATCTTGTATTGTTCTCAATCTAATCTCTGCTTCCTTCTCTCTCCGCTTCAAGTCTCTAAGTTCTCTCTCTCTCTCTCTTTCTTGTTTTGTCTAGCCTTTGTCTTGTTCCATCTTCCCTTCCATCTCTCATCTTGACTCTTTTCTTTCTTGGCTTGGTTAAATCTCCATGCTCTTATCTTTGATTCCAAGACTTGCTAAGTCCCCTTTGCTTGCCCTGGTCTGTCACTCTCTGACTTTGGAACTCACTCTCATCTTGGTGCTTGTCTTACAACCTCCCTGCACAACCCCAAGACTCGCTTCTGCCCTGATGCTTGTCTTCCAACCCTCCTCCACACCCCTAGCACTTGCACTCTCACCCCAGCGTGACTAGCATTCCTCACTTGCCCACTGCTTGCACCATTGGTTCTACCTCCAGTCTTAAACACCCTGCACTATTGACAATACTGCTGTGTTTGTAGGTATTGTGTGCGCCACATAAGGATTTTCCCAGTGATCTGAGCCCCCATGGTCAGCAGAACCTGACAAGGATATGATTCTGGATGGAGACAAGACCCTGATGAGCCCTCACCTCACATCATCACTGACTCCGACAAGAAGGGGAGGAAACAAATTGACTTTGCAGTCATGAACTCCAGAAGAACCAGGAAGTATGGCAACCCCCCCATGGTTGGTAACATGCACATGCAAGCAGCCAACAGAACCACCATTCAACACAACACAAAGCAATATTGAAATATTGAAGTTACAATGGAATATGGACTGGGAATATGTGACAGAAGTTGTTGGAATATGATAACAAATGCAATGGTAATGAACAACAATTGGTGGATGTATGATGCTGGATAATGAATTGATAATGGCAGATGAAAGCACAACAACTAAACATGATAACAAAAACAATATGGGCATGATGTGTCCAAACATGCAGACAGATGAGTGGGTGCTGCTAAAGGAATTCAAGAGATGACACAAGCTTGAGAGATATCAGAATATGTATGAAACATGCAATGCAAAAACAGACAAAGATAAAACAGGTGTTACTTGATTACTTCAAGATGCACTAGGGCATTCTTGTAAAAGAGGATGGATAGCAAAACTAGGCATTGTGCAGAACTGGGATTGAATGAGTTACAATGTTGGTATGGATGCAAGTATATGATGTTATTTTTGTTGTTCTGGGAATTGTTATGTTATAATAAAATAAATCTTGAAATGATGCATTCATAGCAAAGTGGTAGCAAAGCTGACTTGATGCACTTTGGTTGGTCCATTAATTTTTGATGAGATGACATCTAGATTTAATTTTGAGATTGAAATAGAAAAGTAATATCCATGGCATGCACACTGTCTACACCGATCAATAAGAACCTGATGTAGAGAGAGCAAACCATTCTATAACAAACATAAACCATCAGCATTGTCATCTACCTTCAGGCTGAAAAAAGAAGGAAGTACCCACAACAACCAGACAACTTTTGATCTCATCTTGCATCTGCAGAGCATATAGCCTCAGATGCAGTCATACAGCAGTGCCCACTGGTTCTTGTCCACCTTTGGGCACAGCCATTACAAGCACATCAGCGACAAACACACAAGAAGATGGGGCTTGCAGTGTACCATAGACAACACACTTGTGATCAGCTGGCTTCTGGTGACACTCAGCGCAAGGTCAACTATCATTGCTCATCAGGACCTGAAGGTAGATTGGAGTAACATGAAGCTACAAAAACATGGATAGAGAAATTTACCCTTTAGTAGCCTCCCACATGTGCTCCACAATACAATTGAGTGTTGTTATACTGCCTTCTCTGAGTGCTGTAGTGACACTCTTGGCTCCCTGTTTGCTTGTAGCAAAGTCAAGGAGATTTGTTGACAAGTCTGTGCCAAGTCCCCAAGAAGCAACTCTGATATGATGAGCACTCTGATGTCCTCTTAACAGTTGAGTGCCTTCTATTGAACATGTCAACCATAACATTTGGTTGCAAGCTCCACAACACAGCCTCTGTGTGAAACTTGAATTAGCATTTAAATCCAGAAACATGAAATGGAGGGGCAAACAGAAGGTACAGCAGATAAAAGGGCAAAGAGAACAAGAGTATATGATATAACAAGTATAAGATCACTGAAAATATCACCCAACTCATAAGAGCAAGTCAAATAAAAAGTAATATATACAAGATTGCAAACCAATGAAGGAAGACAACTTGTACAAAGAAACCGTAGAACAAAAGACTCACCACATACAACCAGCCAACTTCCTCCTCTCCCCCAGTGCCAACGCTGCTTCCAAACACCTTTGCATGGTCCAATCCCCAAATCTATACATTAGCACATCAGAATGCAAAGTCTTATGTTGACATAAGAGACACAACCCACCAATGCAATATCATCTCAAACCCCCTTGCACAGATTGCATCCACAATCTTTGCTCTATCCTCCATGTCCACAACCTTCAACTTTTGCTGAAAAAAATATGCTCACCTGTTTATTAGAGAACTTGATGATTTGTTCAACAAAGATGGAGTGTCAGATGAGAAAGGAAGTCAATCAGCTGTGTTGTGCAATATTGCAAGTATTCTGTAGAACAGATAAAAAGAAAATATACATGCTTCATGTGCGTGCATAGATCCTGAATGAGCATGATGTCCATGCCTGTGCACGTGTCCATGTCCACTCTGCCCACCTCCCAACAACTGTTGTAACAAATACCTAAACATCCTCAAGGAGTTTTGTGAAAGCATATTCTCCACACCATGGTGAGCATAACCTGTCACTGTCACCATTCCCTGAACATATTCATACATATAAAAGTGTTCTTCTCTCCCACAGGCACTGACACCAAAGATGTGTACCTGATGAATTCCACTCAGCAAAACTAGAAAGGTGGGGCATTTGTCATGTACTCTTTGAGGTTTGTGCTTTTCTAGGAACTGTGGGTGTACTTTGGATGTTGATACAAAACTTTGCCCATTAAGCTCATCACCTCATCCACCTTACATGTGCCAACAAACCATTTGAGTTTGGTCCTGACCAGGTTAATGCACAATGTGACCTTGTGAAAGCGCTTCAAGACACTAAGCCACTGATGCCCATTGATTACACCTTCCCTGATTCCATCATCCTTGCCATCAAGACCTATATAACTGTTGGATTCTATCTTTGCCAGTGCCTTAGCAACAACCACAAACAAAGGAGCTACAATTGTTTTGAATCCATCACTCTTTACAACCACAAATCCTGCTACAGCCAGCCCAAGTTGGAACCCTAGGGTTCATTTTGAGCATTTCAAGCACTAAGGATGTACTGTATTAGCATCAGAAAAGTCATAGTGAAAGTGGACACTAGGTATATCAAAGGAATGCTATAGAAACCTGACATCCAGCCTTTGGCAAGTATGGACAGATTGCTATTCTTATGTTCCATTTTGAATTGGTACACAAGCTTATGTTCCATCTTGAATTGGTACACAAGAAAGGCACTTTCTATGGACCTGATGGACTCTCTAGGACAACCTAGCAACTTGAAACCTGACCTTAGCAATGACAACGATCTCAGCTATTGAATCAACAGGCTCCATGGTTTTATGCACCTTATTTAACTCCACATCCCCTTGTCAAGACCCAATCATTCCACCAATGGATGAATGATCTTAAGCACCCAGCACAGTTAACAGACAATGAGTACAAGTCCTTTATATGCTATGCTACCCACTTCTTTCTAAGCAAGAATTGCCTTTGGTGCCATAATAAGGATGGCATTCATAAGTTAGTAGTCAAGCAAGATGGTCACCTACAAATCCTCTGTGCTATGCACAACAAATTGGGATACTGTGATCTCTATGCAATGTGGGCCACTTTGATAGAACAGTTCTGGTGGCCTCAAGTGTAAGCAGACATAGCTTGGTATGTTGAAACATGTCATCTTTGTCAGGTACAGCAGACACGTCAGCTACTCATTCTGCCAACAGTTGCCACCTTTGCACTCCTCTTCAGCAAAATATACATTGACACCTTGCATATGCCAAAGTCAGGACACTTCAAATACATTATACAAGGACAATGCTCGCTAGACCACTGGCCAGAATTCCATATGCTGCAGAGGGAGAACACAGATGCTATTGCTAAGTGGTTAACTGAAGATGTCATCTGTTGCTGGGGCAGGCTAAAAGAAATAGTCATGGATAATAGGGCACCCATCATTAAGGCACCAACATACCTCACCGAGAAATACAATATTCATCATAGACACACCTCAGGCTACAATGAGCACACCAATGGACTTGTAAAGCATCCTCATCTCAATGTATGCCAAGCACTCTTCAAAGTAGTAGATGGTGACAAGACTCAATGGTGAAGCCAATTATTCTGTCTTTTGGTCTGAAAGGGTAACTATCTGCAAGCACATGGAGTGCTCATCATACTATGCAGCCATAGGTACCCATTCCTTGTTACCGGCAGATATTGTGGAGGCCAATTACCTTCAACTTGCATCTAATAGTCTCCTTTCCACTACTAACCTCATTGCCAGGCATGCAATAGACCTACAAAGATGCTAAGAAGACTGAGTGTGCCTTCATGAGACTATTCTTAGCACCAGACGTAAAGCAGTGCTAAGGTTTGAAATTGACTATAGCACTACCATCAGAGACTACAACTTCAAGAGAGGAGCTCTGGTGCTTATGTGCAAGTCCAAAATAAAAACAACTCACAATAAGAAAATCCCCTCATAGTACCTTGGTCCCTTGGTGATTATTTCACAAAATTAAGGAGGTGCCTAAATCCTTTGTGAATTAGATGGCTCTGTACTACACAGACTTGTTTCTGCATCTTGCTTGCTCCCTTATTTGGCATAAGAACACATCGACCTACTGCTTAATATGTTGGACATTGACACTGCTAAGTTAAGAGAACTTGAAGAAACTGACTTGTTAGACAATGAAAATTTACCAGCCATAGAAGAAGTAGAAGATCAGTAGCATTAACAGCAATAATGCGCTAAGCCATTTTTTTATTATACTTATAGACTCTTTCAATTTTAATCATATTTCAACACAGACACTTCAACTAAGTTCTTTTTCAAATCACAGCACCAAGAGTACTTAGTGCCTAGCACCTTGTGCAAACTGGTGCCAATGGAGTTTTTTCCTATGATGACTTACTGAGCATTCTCTAAGGGCCACTAATAGGCATTGATATGATGGTTATCTAAAGAAATAATAATATGCATGAGCTGAAAACTGTAAGCTTATAAAAAATGCTGAAAGCAGTAGGCAGAATATACCTCGTAGACAACCAAGGAGCCTACCTCAAAGACAAAGATAACAACAACATGTCAACATGTCAACAGGGCATCAAAAAATCAGTGTGATGAGCAAGGGAATTGCCACATGATGAGATCAATGATTCATCATTGTCACAACCCGCTACCGACCCCCGGGACTCAGCCCCGGCCCCGGGACTCCAGCACTCCCAAAACCACCCCCACGACCGCCCCGGGCCCAAACCGCTACCCGGCCAAACCCCCGGCCATCACCGGCCATCACCGGCCATCAGCACCACAGCCACCGCCACTCGCGGCACCCCCCGGCCATCACCACCGTGACCACCACATCAGCGCCGGGTCTCGGCTATCACGCCACATCAGTGCCGGCGCCACCCATCACCCTCGGCCCGCGCCAAGACCCCCATCACGCATCATGATCGTGCATCACTCTCACCGCACCACCACCGCGTGTCTCTGCGCTTCCAGTACGAGACCTCCGCGCCACGCGACATGTCTTAACCTCGCCCC
>JABCKQ010009043.1:0-10017 GCA_018857305.1 Termitomyces sp. T159_Od127 | reverse complement strand
CACAAACTTGTTCATGGCTTCATTCTCAGATGGCTGAGGCTCAAGGCCCATGTGTGGGTGACACTCAATGTTTAGGAAGAAGGGTGACACCTGAGTGGCAGCATGAACATGGTTTTTGTACTGGAACTCTGCATCCAGGAGTAGCTTGTGCCAGTCATCCTGACACTCATTGCAGAAGAGGCAGAGGTACTGCTTGAGCTCCTGGTTCACACATTCAGTCTGGCTGTCTGACTGCAGATGGTAGGTGGTGGAGGTGTGAAGCTTCACATTGAGCAGTCAATAGAGCTCTTCAGTGAAATCCACTACAAACTGTGGCTCCTGGCCAGACACATAGACATCAGAGAGGCCATTGAGCTTCCAAACATTCTTCCAGTATAAGTTGGCAGCACCCATGGTGGAGCAAGTGGTGTGGGTGAGGATGAAGTGTGCTCACTTGCCACAGAGGTCCACCACTATCATGATTGCATCATAACCATGAGCATCTGGAAGTCTACAATGAAGTTCACAGAGGCTACACTCCATTGTTTCATGAGAACTGGTAGTGAATGGAGTTGTATGGTGGGTAGGCGGTATTGATGCTTGGTCTAGAGGCAAAGATCACATGTGCTGGTCATCAGACATCCAGTTTTGTGCCTCCTGAAGGTTATTGATGAGCTCAGAAATGAGAGGGAGAGGGTAGCAATTCTTCACTGTCATGGTGTTAAGAACCTGGTAGTCTTAGATCAGTCAGAGAGAGCCATCCTTCTTCTTAATGAAAAAGACTGGAGAACCCATTGATGACTTGGAGGGGTGGATGCAACCAGGTTCTCCTGAAGGAAAGCATCAAGCTCATCCTGTTCCTTAGGTGCTAACAGGTAGACCTTGCAGCTGGAGGGCTTGAAGTCCAGCATCAATTTGATGGCATAGTCCCACTGCTTGCAATCTGAGAGTGAGAACATGTCCTCAAAGTTGTGGAGATATCAGGGCACCATGTTACAAAAAGTCCAGGGTGGAGAGTTGGTAGTGAACACCTGGGTCAACCACTGAAATGTGGTTTAGCTGGCCTGGATCTCCTCAATTGATGGTGGTGGGTGCAGAGTGGTTGTGTAAATCTGATCTCCAACTTCTATTGCCTTGTCTGAATTCTAAGGCCCCATTGCTGCTCCAGTTGTCCTTATAGAGGGCCTCTATGGAGGAATGCTGGGGGCGGTGGATCCAATGTGTTGAGATCTGCAAAGGAGAGGTGGCCTGCATGGAAAGCCTGTGTCAGGTTCCGCTGACTACAAGGGCTCAGACCACTGAGCAATTCCTTATGTGACAAACATGATGTTCACATGCACAGCAAGTACTGTCAATGAGCATGAGGCATGGAGACTGGGAGATGGGACCAGGGATGCAAGCAGAAAATGGGTGGGGAGTGCTGGTCATGTCTGGGGTGAAGGGTGTAAGTGCCAGGGATGCAGAGAAGGGATGGAAGACAAGCACCAGGACTGAGAGCAAGTCCTGGAGCTGGAGATCTGGAGACTGGGGTGAGTAACAGAGACTTTGCAAGTCCCAGAGTCAGAGATGAGGTGTGAAGATCTAGCCAAGCCAAAAGAAGGAAAGAGTCAAGGTGAGAGATAGAGGAGGAATGGAATGAACAAAGACTGGAGGAGCAAATGAGAAAAGGAAGAACTTAGAATCTTGAGGCAGAGATAGAAAGAAGCAGAGAATAGATTCAGAACAGATATATGAGACAAGTAGAGGTGAGAGTAACAAGACAATATGAGGCAAGTAAAAAACAATACAAGGCAATACAAGACAAAATAAACAGAGTCAAAACTGAAGAAACTGGAACATGAACACAAACAAGACAGAAATAGAAATATGAGACTATGGGTGCAATATCAAGACTACTGTACCAGAGGCTATGCTGCAACTTATATACAAGAGGTAGTAGGTGAGCCCTAGGGCACAGGTCCAGGTCTTGGTGACAAGTCATGGCACTGGGGCTCCCAATGAAGCCCAGAGATTGTGCAAGACTATGGCAGATGTCAGTGTGGATCATGTAGTGCAAAGGAAGCTCCTAAAGGAAGGGCATTGCTTTGGGAACAATGGTGAGCAGGAACCTGGAGTAGGCAGTGGGTTGTGACAGCCTAGATGGCAGTGCACTCTTGAGCTCCAACCCAGTGCTCTTCCTTGACTTCTGTTGCACAGGTGGAGCATCTTCAGGGGCACTGGCTCATGGTTACCTTGCTCCAAGCCCAGTCTACTTCAGGGTTGTGCTCCTGGAGCCAAGTGAAGCCAAGGATTATGTCCTAATTGCTTATGCTGGTGACTGCAAAGACTGCATATCTGGTGTGGGTCTGGTAGTGGAGGACTAGATCTACAACAGAGCTGATGGTGATATGAGGGATACATCCAAAAAGTAAGAGGCTGAAACTGTAAGCCATTTACAAAGCATCAAAAACTATAGACATAAACATACCTTGTCAAAAAACCTGTGAGCTCACACCAATGGCAGGAACAACACATTGACAAGACAACAAGACATCAAAGTCAGTCTCTGATGACAAGGGCAATTGCCAGGTGATGAGATCAATAATCCATCATGCCATCAAGATCTTGACAATTTCTGAACAGGTGGCTGTGCCGAATGATGGCTGCCATCATGAATCACTGATCTATGATACCATCAAGATCTTGTGATATAATCATCATTGATGTGTGGCTGTGCTTGGAGATGCCCACCATCATAGATCATTGATTCTCCGATGAAGCATCACTCACAGCCAAAGTAACTCTGTTCTCCCACTACAACTACCTGTGCTCACCCATGGCCCAGTCCACTAAGTACACAGACACTTGCAGGAAGGCACAGAGAGAACAGAGGCTGAGAAGGTAGGACAGAATGGTCAGATGAAGCCAGAGGAATGTGTTTAGCCAAAGAAGGGCTAAACCATTCCTCTGGCAGGGTTTGGACATGGCAAGATGGTGTTGGCACCTCAAGTATGCAAGAACATGGTGGAATCATGCAGATGGCACCTGGGATATAAAAGAGAGACAGGTAGGAGACTTCAAGCAAAGCAATCAGGCTGCCCACAGCTTGGAGTCCCCAGGGAGCAGACTACTTAGGCTTAGGGGCAATTGATTTGACTTCAAGATGCATGTTGAATATATTGATTTTATTTCAACTACCAAGAGGGCTTTACTAAGTTCAACTTAGTTTGACTTTGAAGCCACTTTTAAAATCCAAATAAAATTATCACTTCATGTAAATCTGAGTGTGCATGCATGCAACTAAGCTCAACACAACTTAGTGAATAGCTCAATGGTAAATCTAATCAGATTGCATTGTGATAAGATTAATTTAAAAGCTCAATTTGCATCAATGGTGCCTGCCTCATTGAGTGTTTTATCAATATCAAACACCAAAATGGGTTTAGAAAGCAGCTGTGTAGTCAGGCAGCCATGGCACTTCACAAATTCCATGTTCAGGAACAGTTCCATTGCTCTACTATCCAGAAGAGCAGTGACTCTACATGTTTGTTGCGTGTCTGTGGTCTTAATCTTCATGTCAAAGTACAGTGAGTTTGCTAAAGGAGTTAATTCCACCACATATTGTCAGAGCAGCTGCCATTCTCAGCAGAGGTGTACATCTCATATGTCACTTGACTAAAAATCCTCCAGGCCTAGGAGGAGAGTGCATGCATCACACTCCTCCAGGGTCAACTCTGGTGCTGGCTCATCTGATGAAGGGGCTCTGACGGTGTCCTTCACAGCCAACAGTTGCAGGAGAAGCTCTCCCTGCTCTGTGGTAGAGAGGTAGGTGCCCCAGCGTTTTGCATTGCCAGCACAGCAAGGATGCAGGGTGATGCTGCCAAGTGGCATCTACATCCATGGAAATGCCTGGCAATTGAGGTCATGCACCACCAGAGTGGAGCAGTGAGCAGGGTGCATCCAGCATAGCTCACACCTGATCTCCATGAGCTGCCCCTAGTCCTGGGCCACCTTGTACCAGGTGGTAACCTGCTCATTGTCTGGGTGGCCCTCAACAAGGTTGTCAATGTGCTCTATCAATGTGGGATGCAGTCCATCCCAGAACATGAAGCACAGTTGGAAACCATCTGAATGGACCGCTTGCTCAACTAGCACCTGGAAAGAAGCAATGCATTTGTCCAGTGTCTGCTTTTCCTGCCTATACTACTCTCTGTTATGCAGTGCTAGTGCAGCAAATTTAGCAGGATCAATTGGAAAGAACTCTGCCTTAAAGTCCTGTTCAAAGACAGCCCAATCTGTAAAGCTGCCAACACCTTTGGGACATCAAAGCACACATAGTGTGTATATGGCCATTCAGCCTCTATGTATGACAGCACTTAGACTATCTTTGGTATGTCAAAGTCAAAGGCATTTCTGCTGAGGTGAGTATAAGTGAGACAGGACTGAAGGAAGCACTCCTTGGAGGTATGGTCACCATCATACATGTCTGGAAGGGCTGGACATGAAATCTGTGCCTAGGGACCTGCTGAGGCTGCTAGAGCTGCTGAAGGTGATTCTACCACCAGGGGTGTTGTGAGGATGGGGGGTAGGCACTCTAGCAGTGCTTGAAGGGATTGAGAGATGTGATTAGTAGTTTAGCAGAGGGTGGAGAGTTTGGTTGTGCATTGAGTGAGGGAAGCTTAAGTCAGTTGCACTTGCATCTCTAAGTGTAGTAAGCAAGTCCAGGCCTCATCCTAAGGGGCCAGAGCATCTAGAGAAGTGTCTGAATTGGCAAGCTGAGACATAAAGTTCTGTGGGTGTTTAAGCCTGATTAGGAAGTGACAAATAGAGGCCCAAAGAGTCCTGGCAGGCTATGAGGGGCTTCCAGACCAGAGTTAGGAGACTTGTTCTGCTGTGAAGGCAACTTTTGGAAGTTGCAGCTCAGTCACACAACTGGCAGAGGAAAATTCAAAGTTATATTAGGAACGGGAATCCAAAGAGAACAAGTCTAACAATCTCTGCTGCTTAGTGTAGTGCATTAGCAGGTGGCAGAGGCATGAGAACAACTGTGTAGATGGCCAGAGCTAACCTTAACTTTGGGTAATGCTTGAACAGGAAGTGCAGGAAGTTCTAGAGGTTTCCCAAAAAGAAAATGACCTCTGGAAATCTCTAGAAATCTCCAGAGGTCTAGAGCAAACCACAGGGGTCCTGAGCAGTGGCACAAGAGGTGGGCTGAGATGTAGGGGAGTGAATCAAGGAGAAGTCAGTGTAGACCAAAAATGGAAGTCCTCTAACAGTTCTCCACCACCACCCTTATGATCTTCTTAAACCTCTCTCTGTTGATTGCTAATCCTGGTCCTTAAACTAAATGGACTATATTGATGAACTCTTTGAGTCAAAGGTCTTTGATGCTATCCTTGTCATCATCTGCCACCTCATTAAACAAGCCATATTCATTCTCTGCCACACCACCAACAATGCCTTTGTCAGAGGACTTCCATTAAGACCTTTTAGTCCACACTGACTCCTATGTACTCTGCCCCCTTTGCACCATTGACTGGGGCCTCCAAAGCTTGTTCTAGACCTTCAGAATGTTTGGAGATTTCTGAAGGTCATTTTCCTTTTTGGGCAGCCTCTAGAACTTCCTGCATTTCCCATTCAAGCATTATGTTTAGCTCCAATCATCTACACAGTTGTTCTCATGCCTCCACTGCTTGCTGTTGTGCTATACCAGGCAGCAAGAATCCTTATGCTTGTTCACTTTGGATTCTCCTCTGCCAGGTGATTATTTACCATTGTATTGTTGATTACTGTTTCTCATACAACTTTGGACTCTCCTCTGCCAGTTGTATGACTAAGCCACAACTTCCAGAGGTCACCCTTACAGCCACGTAGTTTGCCAAACTCTTCCTTGAACACATCTTCTCAAAACATGGCCTCTTAGACAACATCATCTTAGACAACATCATCTCCATCTTCACCTCTTAGTTCTTGCCCTGGTCCAGCTTGTAGGTAAAGTCATATAGCATCCTTTCTCTTGAATTGAGGCAAAGGCTGTGGAAGTGCCATCAAGCAGCATCTGGTGCTCACAAACCCAAACTGGATGTAGGAGTTAGTACCTAGAGAAGATCAACTGAGAATGCAATGCACACATCACCCCACTCCACCCCAATGCTGCCTTGTTTGCCATCTAGTCCCACCATTGCCACATTGACTCCATCTCAGCCTGGGCCACCCTCAGCTCCCACTCCAACCTCTGAACCTGCTTCACTGGTAGAGCACTCATCACACCCAACCCATGCCTTGCTCCTGCTACTTGAGTCTTCAGCTGCCTCATTTGCACCTGCAAATCCTGGATCTCTCTTGCTCATTCACTTGCCACTATCAATACCTTGTTCTGGTTGTGCCACATTACATCCCAGTCCATCTACACCCCCTTAAGGTTGCTCTTCTACTGTGCTCCTTGCTCCACCAACTCCTCAAGGCACCAGTGCAATAACAGGTTCACAGCTAACAACTCCTGGTCAGCCATAACCTGAGGATGCTTGACCAAGTGTGCTGACTGTGGCAAGAAGAGCCTCTTATAGGTTAGGCTTGGCCCTGCCTCTAGTGAAGGAGACACCTGCTGCTTCTTCTTGCTGCAGGACACCAAAGAGACCTCCTTCAACCTTCATCACCCAATCCTCTGCACTGCTGTCAGTGCCCTCCTCTGAGCTTAACATGACCTTGCCTGCAGGTTGCTTCTCTACCTCCACCACCTCCACTAGAATTCCTGCCACTTTCAGCTTCAACTCCAAGTCCATCCACTCCAGCATTCAAGCAATTTCTCAACCCTGCTCTTATGCCATGCTTATCACCTGCTACAACCACAACATAGAGGACTGCCTATGCTTGGAGTGGGATGCATTGCAGATGTAGGAGTTCCTCCACAACTCCACTTCTGGTGCTGCAAACTCACAAGCATCACTGTAATGAGCACAGAATGCACACTACAAGAACAGTTAAACAAGGGACCACAGGAGAACATAGGTTATGTATTAGACTACTCACTGAACACCATGCCAAAGTAGGGGGCCCTAGAGACAAGCCAGTGCCTCAGTGAACTGAGCAGGGGCCTGCATCATTTGCTGCAACACAGAAATGAAACAAATCACCCTTAGGCCCAAGACTGGCCCTAGAAAATGGATTGGCAATACTTGGGGAGTTGCATGAGGAAGGACCACCTGGAGACTATTGGACTTGGCTCACAAAGGGTCCACCACAGATGAGGACAGCTCTGGATTGACTTCAGTAAGTAGTATAAACACAAACTCATCACTCCTGCTGCAATGCCCAAACTGCACATTAATTCTGCTGGTGCTTGTGTAATTCTCAGCACTCAGTTTTTCACACCCAGAGCTTGTCTCAGGTACTTGTTATATGCATAGCACATTGCACTTGCTTAGTAATGACTCACCCAGTGATTTGAGTCCCCATAGTCAGCAGAACCTGACAAGTGTGAGTAGGCCTGGTGGCCTAAGTGTGGATATGCCTAATGGCAGCACTAACTCCATGTCATGATCTGCTAGCAGATTCAACAGCAGTTGTATGAACTACCTTGAAAAGTTGAGGTGCCTGTTGTGAAGTATCTTCCATGGTGGGTCACCAATCCAAAGCATGTGATTGCTACCACCAGCATCCCATAAGCCATCACCACCCATCTATGCCACATCACTGCCTGCCTTGGCAATCCCCAGTGCTTTTCCCAGCCCACATCAACACTTCTCTCAACCATAACTGATCATCTATCATGCATCACAACTTGCACATCACCACCCACTCACACATCACCACCCACTTGCTTATCACCACCCACTTGCACATCACCATCCACTTGCACATCACCACCCACATCATTCTCTAACCTCCCCTGCATAGCTTGTTGCCCACCATCCTTCTGTGAACCTTCCCCACCCATGCTCCCAAAGCAACACTTCTTTGTTTGTGAGTCCCCTTTACACCACATGATCACTGCCAACACCTATGCCATTCTTGCACAATCTCAGATCATACTTGGAGCCCCAGCACTATGACTTGCTACTGAAGCTAGGATCTATAGCCCAAGCTCACCTACCACCAGTATATAAGTTGTAGAGTAGCACTTTGTATAGTAGTCTTGATATTGCCCACTTTACTCACAGTTTCTTATAGCTTTGTAATGTCATCTGTTCCATCTCATCTTGGTCATCTCTATCTCATTTTGTACTCATCTAATATTGTCTTGTTATTTCTTGCCTCTACTCATCTTATATCTCTCCCTCAATCTAATCTCTTTTTGACTCTCTTGCCTTGTCTTGTCTCTTTGAGTCTTCCTTCAATTTTCTCTCTCTTGTTTCAGCTCTAACTCTCTCCTTTCATTCTTCTTTTTGTTCTCTCACCTTGATTCCCTCTCATCTCAACTCAGTTAACCCCTGTGCCTCCTGTCACTAAACTCAGGACTTGTCTGCCCCCACTACTTGCCCTGGCAACTCAAACCCTTCATCCACTATTCCCAGAACTCACTTACAGCCTTAGTAAATGCCAAATGTGGGATCTGTGCACAGGGACCTGCCATGGCTGCCAAAGCTACTGGAGCAGGTGCTAGAGCTGCCAGAGGTGGTTCTGCACCTAGGGGTGCTGCAATGATGGGGGGTAGGCACTCTAGTAGTGTCTGGAGGGCTCGGGAGATGTGATCAGTAGTTTGGTGGATGGTGGAGAGTTTAGTCATGTGATGGATGAGGGAACCCTGAGTCAGTTGCACCTGTGTTTCTAGGTGTAGCAAACAAGTTGAGGCCTCATCCTATGGGGCTGAAGCATCCAGAGGAGTGTCTGAATCGGCAAGCTGAGACATAGAGTTCTGTGAATGTTTAAGCCTGGTGGAGAAGCAACAAATAGGGGCCAAGCACATTCTGCAAACTATGAGGGCCTTCTAGACTAGAGTTAGGAGACTTGTTCTGCTGTAAAGGCAACCTCTGGGAGTTATGACTTTGTCACACAACTGGCAGAGAGGGATTCAAAGTTATATTAGGAACAATAATCAATGATACAATGGTAACTAATCATCTGGCAGAGGGGATCTAAAGAGAACAAGTCTAAGGATCTCTGCTGCTTGGTGTGGTGCATCAGCAGGTAGCAGAGGCATGAGAACAACTGTACAAATGACTAGAGCTAACCTTAACCTTGGACAAGCTCAAAAAGGAAGTGCAGGAAGTTCTGGAGGTTGCCCAAAAAAGAAATGACCTTTAGAAATCTCCAGAGATCTCCAGAGGTCTAGAGTGAGCCCTTGAAGTGATGCAAGAGGGTGGACTGAAGTGTAGGGGGTGGAGTAAGGTAGAAATCAGTGTAGACCAAAATGGTAGTTTGACCTAAATCAAAGTTCCCTAACAGACATTGCTAGAGGAGTGCACATCCAATTCAATGTGTAGGTCAAGAGAACACTGCTATTGTTCAGCCTGAGAATATCTAATAATAATGAGACAACACATGGGAACTCTCTCAGAATAATGGCACAACAGGTGGGAACTTTGCCAATTGGTCAGCAAATTATGTAACAAGCGGACTTTTCTGAGTTCAAAAAAGTCATCCCATTCACATTCAGCTGACTTCACATTCAGCTGACTTTTAAATTTTGAGCTCAGTTTCAAACAAAGCCCAGACACTCAGTGGTGTTTGCCCTCATTTGGTGTGGCTATTAAATGCTTTTTTGAATGTGATTTAGGCTTGATTTGTACTGTGCCTGTTTGGAATACTGTTCAGGCTATTCTTTGAGCTATTCTTTGTTGCTTTCTCTCAAATTATATAATCTTTTCTGTACTTTTTTTAAAGTCCTCGGTTGAGAGGTTGAGGCTAGACTTGAGCCTTGAGTCCCTCTACCAAGGCCTTGACTGAAGGAAGTGAAATTGAGGCTGGATCTGAGCCTTGAATTAGCCAACCAAGGCCTTAACCAAACAAAGTGAAGTTAAGGCTGTATTCAAGCTTTGAATTAGTCAACTGAAATTATATAATCTTTTCTGTACTTTTATCAAGTCCTCAGTTGTGGAGGCTAGATCCAAACTTTGAGTC
>JABCKQ010009041.1:0-10076 GCA_018857305.1 Termitomyces sp. T159_Od127 | reverse complement strand
TGCACAATGTCCACAGACACAACATACTGTCAAGAGCGCAGGGCATAGGAGACCAAAGCGGGACCAAGAATGCAAGCAGAGAATTGCTGGTCATGCTTGGGCAGGAATATAACTGCCAGGGATGGAGAAGAGGGGTGGAAGATGGGTGGTGGAATAAGCACAAGTCCCAGGAGTGTGAGGAAAGAAGACCAAAGCAAGCGCCGATGCATGAGCAAGTCCCAAGGTTAACAAATAGAAAGCCAGGATGAGTGCAGAGCCTTAGCGAGTCCCAGGATCAAAGGTGAAAGACATGGAGATCTAAGTGAGCCAGAAAAGGAAGGAGTCAAGATCAAATAAGGGAAAGAGGAAACAGAACAAGTTGAGACAAAGGCGAGAGATGAGAGAGTAGAAAAGGAACTTAGAGACTTGAGGCAGAAAAGAAATAAAGCAGAGATAGATTCAGAGTACAAGACAAGTAGAGATGAAGAGAAACAAGGCAATATGAGACAAGTACAATACAAAATGAGTCAGAGTCAGAGAATGGAAACCAGAATGTGTGAGACTACGAGACAGAGATGAAACACAAAACATAAAATGAGAAGTACAGCAATATCAAGACTAGAGTACTACTTGCTACTCTATGACTTATATACTGTATGGTAAGTAGGCCCTGGGGCTCAGGTCCAGGTCCCAGTGATGAGTTGTGGTGCTGGGCTTTGAGGTGAGACCCAAAGATTGTGCAAGGTGGCAGTAGAGGTTGAGACATGTCATGCGGCGTGGAAGGTCTTGCTTCGGGAGCACAGAGACATGTAGCAGCAAGGGAGTGAGGAGGTGAGTGGAAGTGGGGTATGGCATGCGGAGGTCAGACCAGTGGTGATGCATAGTCGTGATGCATGATGAAGGCCTCTGCACGGGCTGGGGAGAGTGCTGGGGGTTGCCAGTGTCAGCGCTGATGTGGCAGCTGCAGTTGGAGAAGTGTCGGGAATGGCTGGGCCCAGTGCTGATGTGGCAGTCATGGGTGGTGTTGGCTGGAGGGATGCTGGAGGTGGCAGTGGCTAGTGGCAATAACAGGTGGTGATGGTCGGGGGCTGCCAAGGTGGCTGGTCAGGTAGTGGTCCAGGCCCAGGATGGTCGTGGAGGTCAGTTTGGGGGGGTTGGAGTCCTGGAGGTCACTAGTGGGTTGTGACCGTTGTCAGGGGGTGTGTGTGTATCCTTTGCCATCTTTCCCAGTCCATATGCCATTGATTCTGACTTTGTAGTGTTTATCATCTGTGATCATCTCAATGGTGTGGGCCAGCACCTTGAAGATGTCTATGAAAACTCCTGCGTGCTGTTGAAGCTCTTCGCCTTTTTCATCTTCCCTCATCATTATCATCAGATTCTGATTATGATTATAGTGTGCAGATGTGATGCATTTTGCATCCTTGGAGCAGGATAGGCAATCATTTATGAGGTTCACAAGCTGGCAGGGTGTAAGGGCGACCTATGGGAGTTGCAGCTCAATCACACAACTAGCAGAGGGAGATCCAAAGTTATATTAGACATGGTCAACAATGATACAATGGTAACTAATCACCTAGCAGAGGGAGATCCAAAGAGAATAAGTCTAAGGATTCTCTGCTGCTTGGTGTGGTGCATCAGTGGGTGGCGGAGGCATGGGAACAACTGTACAGGTGACCGGAGCTAACCTTAACCTTGGATAATGTTCAAACAGGAAGGACAGGAAGTTCTGGGGATTTTCTAAAAAGGAAATGACCTCCATAGATCTCTGGAGGTCTAGAATGAGTCCCAGAGGTCTAGGGCAAGCCCCGGGAGTCCCGGGGAGTGGCATAGGATGTGTCCAAAAATTGAAGTCGAATGGAAGTC
Source organism: Termitomyces sp. T159_Od127 (assembly GCA_018857305.1). Taxonomy (NCBI): domain Eukaryota; kingdom Fungi; phylum Basidiomycota; class Agaricomycetes; order Agaricales; family Lyophyllaceae; genus Termitomyces; species Termitomyces sp. T159_Od127. The sequence continues at coordinate 8,231 of JABCKQ010009041.1, read as the reverse complement.
CTCTGACACAGGGACTGAGTCTGTTGGCATCTAGCTTTTCCCCTCATGGGATGATGATTAGGCATGCTGGGTGGTATTGGTCTTTGCGAGATCTGGGTTTGGTCTGCTGGCAGTGGATTGTCACCTGGGGTTGGGGTGGGCTGGTTTTGGTGGGCTTGTATATCAGACCCATGGCTAGGACTGTCTTCACCCCTGGTTCCTCTGGAGTTCCTCTATTGTTCCCCCCATCTGTCATAGGTCTTGCATCTTGTTTAGCCTCCCAGGTTGGTTACCACCCTAGCTAGGTCCTTAACCATTGAATGGAACTCTTTGGTTTCCTGAAGTGCTCATGTGGAATCAGCATTTTCATTGGTATGTGTCTGCTTCCCTATGCTTACATCTGCCTAGGGTGGATTTTGCTGGCGACACTGGTGACTGTGTATTTGCCTGTGCTCCCTGGGCTCCATTTGACCCTCTTTTTAGTTGCTTTATTACGCTCTCGCTGTACATGTGTACTGCAAATTCCTTTTCCTCCCCTTACTTGACCATGGGAAAACCGCGGCCAGGTGTTGCGTTTCCCAGGTCGAGGAGAATGAAGAGACGAGAGGAACAAGGCAAGCGGACACTCTGAGTCTGATCCGCACCGATTTGGAAGCGAAAGAGAGGAAGTCGTCTATATAATTACATCTCATCTATCAGTAATATCGGAGTGTTTCGAAATCCAATAATAATCTCAGCAGCGTGCGACCCTCATGTCTGCGCCACCGATCAAGGGACGATGTTGTTGAGACGCGCGAGTCATGACACCACACACATTAACTGGTCACCGAGTGATACGCGTCAGTATAGGCGTCAGGATCATAGTCAGGGTCGTACGGACATGAAAAGAAGACATATATATACACAGAAAAGGCGGCAACCACCCTCAGTCGTTATCCAGAGACTGAGGGTGAGCAAACATTCCTTACACACGTAAAAGACACATACTTACGCATACCATAGAATAATCTCTGTATTATCTAGGTATGCAAAACAGAGTCGTTACCAGAGACTGAGGAATAATCTCTGTATTCTCTAGTGTGCGATTCTAACAGATGTCACTAAACATGAACTCGATATTTCAATAAGGAGATAGATTGAGATCACCGCGCATAACGAACATCTTGTCGCCAATCTCTGCTTTTTATCCCCATCAGGCTTCGAGATCGAAGTGTCATGCTCCTTGTCATTATGTGATAAGTAGAACTGCATGTATCGATGCCGTCAAGAACGCCCGTACGTGTATATCAACGATATCAGAGTTTGCCTCAAGTACAAACGATGATGGTAGAGTCTGAGTCCCCCGGAAAGTTACGTTGTAAAACTTTATCGATTGAGATGAGATATCCCGGCCCAATTGGAGTATGATCGGACTGGGGCAGGCCTTCTGTGAGGAAGTATCTGTGACTAAGGCGGAGAAACACCCCAAAACAAACACTTTTCTCTTTCGCAAGTATCAAGGGCAACCGATGTATGTATCTTTCCAAGCCGGAACTTGAAACAAGTCCAGAGTCTAACTTTATTGATATCCGTGCTGCGTATTCTCCTCATAGGGAGTTGTCAAGCTTCAACCTTCTGCACCATTTACGATTCCAAACGACTTGAATGATCAAAAACGAGAAAATGGTTTCAACACTTGCGACGTCACTTATCTGATGACCACCTCGCTCTTCGCCCCTTCCCGAGATCCCAGTCTCCACTTGATGTCACAAAGGGGGGAAAAGGCCACTGGGCAATTGGAGTATGGTTGAGCTGAAGACCTGCTCCGAAGACATATCTGATGTATGATAGGAAGATGTAATGATCAACCGAATCCTCAGTGGAATCAACTGTTAAGGAGGAAGACTTTCAGAGAGTTACGTGATGGCTAGCAATCCACCTACGAGTGTAATCATCCCGGACCTCAAAAAGTTGTGAGTCAGCTGATATTCTTTCCTCCATACCGTGTTTTGCACCCGCGATGGGATGAGATTCCAGACTCAAGCTTCAAACTTCAGGCTTTAGAGGCTTCAAATTTCGCGCTTGGGGTGCAACTTACGATCTCAAACAAGTGGATTTATCTCCGTTTATGCGCGGCAAAATCAAAGAACCTTCAACACCCACGACGTCACTCACTTAAAAAGACTCGGAAGATAACAAACGACCGTTGACGTGAACTTGAACTCGCGCATTCATTGTGACGGGGCACACGCCGTAGAACCCTGTGAAAAATCATGCTGCGGCAGAGGATTCAAGAAACCGCGGAGAAACACGTGGAAACAAAATGGCCTTCTCCTTAGTTCTGAATGTCTCTTTCCCACCTCAAAGCCATCCTGAGCTTCTCGACAACGTCATTGGTCAGAGCTTAATCTGTGAAATGTGCTGTGTGCTCCACTCCCGACGAGATAATCTTTAAGCTCAAGCTTCAAGCCTCAGTGGCTTCGAACTCAAGCTTCAGACCCACGGCCCACTTTCAAGTTCAAACGTACTCGCCGAATTATTCCCGTTCCCACTTAGCGAAAGAACCAACGGATGATAATCAGCTCGACATCCATCACGTCAAGTCAACAACGAAATGAATCTAAATGTGAAGCATAGACTGGCGCACTCTTGTGACGAGGGACACGCCGTCTGTGAACGTATGTCTAACCACCGTAGATTCACATGCGTCCACGCTGCAATGCGGAGCCGACAGCGGAACCCTTGTGTCCTCATCCCTCGGATGACTCCTCTAACACTTGACCGGCATGCTAAACTCGAAGTGTGGAAAAGCGTGGAACCTTAGGCACGTACCCGGTGATGGTGTGATGACCCACTACACTGGCAACGAATGACGTCCCCGGACCCAGATCACTTTCACGACATCCCCCCAGGTACGTGGGTTGTCCTACAGCACATACATAGATACAATTGTTGATTGGCGAGGTCCCCCCATGATTGATTTTGTGAAAAGCAATTATTGTATCACATTGTGCTCTGCGCACAATTGGCGGGACATCAGACTATTGTTAGATCTACATTATGCAAACTAGAGTGTGTAAGGATCGACTTCTTGAGACGGACTTGGAGTGCCGTTCGCCCGGTCCCTTCTTAGGCAGCCTAGCATGAATACCCCGACGTAGGCACACACGTTTTCTTACGAGGTAGATACGGCATCGCGTTACCCTCGCGGGATTGTGGCACCCAAACGGAGCTCTTCGTGTCCAAGCACTCATCGGTTTGAAATTTGCAGGAATCTCGCACGGCCCAAAGACCTGGTCTCCATCTGCAACCTCGGCTCATATGCGTACCACATGACTATAGTGTCGTTTGGGTTCTTTCTTGGTTATGTACTAGTCAAGGTTCAATGTTACATGATTTGGTTGGATGCATAATGCACAAGGTCAAAGGAGTCCGAGGTCCTGGGCCATGCGGCTGGAATTGGTGGGATCTGGATGTTAGAATCATCCGACTCGGAGCCTTGCGAGGTTGGTACTCGTTCGTGGTTCGACTGGAATGTTTGGGACAGTTGTGCCAATTCAGCTGGAAGGTTTCCCGGCTGTACGGCGACTGGACGGCATGCCGTGCTATCCTCGGCCATGGGGCACCGTCCAACGCATGTGCGAAGAGCAAAACGAAAGGGAAAACGTTCGCGCGAGTAGAGCCAGATGGATAGATGGCTGATGAGTGTCATACAAGCTTTATGATATGTTATCGGATTTTTTTTCTGTGGGAACACGCGTGTTTCCCTCCTTCTTAATTGTCGGAGAAGTCCTGAGGACACAGCACAGCATGGCCACTCCCCCGCCGCTCTCTGGCCCGTCCAATTCCAACAGGACAACCGGCTATGCACTCCACCGCGACAGACTGTGAGTAAATTTTTTTTTATGTTCTGTCTTCTCCCACCATGCCCACTTTGTTCTCGCACAGGGAGTACCACCTCACTGTCCGCCAGGAGCCCAAACAGGCCCGCATGTGCGGTGTCGGCGGCAAGGCCGACCGCCGCCCTATCGACCCGCCGCCCATCGTCCAGCTTCGAGTAGTCGATCCTGCAGCCACTCGTGTAAAGGAGCGACGCAGACACAGACCCGATGCCGACCCAGAGCGCAGCGTCGACGACGGTGACGACGGTGACGGAGAGGATAGGTCCGTCTTGTCCATCTCAGAGGATCGCAGCTCATTAGACATCTAGGGAGCCCCCGGTCGACCTCGCAGGCTACGCGCAGAGTTTCCTGCAGAACCCATACTACTTTATGTTCGCAAGTCTGGCAAAGCCAGACGACGATAAGGAGCTGCACTGGCTAAAGGTGCGATGTTATCTTTTTCTACTTTGATTGCTACCAACACCCTGCTAGGATGGCCGTACACGATGCACGACAGGGTCTGTCGTTTCATCGCTCTATCACCTCAAGGATCCCCACAACGGCAACGAAGGTCCGTATGCACCCTCTGTTGCCCTCGTTACTCGCTGAAGATGCCCCCAGACGCAGGCTTCTTCGTCTTCCCGGATCTCTCCGTTCGCACTGAAGGCTCCTATCGTCTCAAGCTGTCCCTTTTTGAAGTCGTCGGCAACCAAGTCCGACACTGCAAGTCCATCTACTCTGCCCCGTTCTATGTCTACACTGCGAAAAAGTTCCCAGGCATGGAGGAGAGCACGCCCTTGTCGTGTTCGCTTGCGGATCAGGGGATCAAGATTCGGATTAGGAAGGACATCAGAGTGAGGAAGAGGCCTGCACAGGAGAATCCGGGTCCGGCAGGAACACCGGTGTTGCCGCCCCTTACAGGTGACAGTCTTGACGGCAATGATGATGGGCACGAACGAGACAGAGACAGAGAAAGGGATGAGCGAGAACGGGACCGCGAGTGGGACAGGGAGAGGGACCGACAAGATAGACTGAACAACGACGACATGGTTCTCGACAACGACAACAACGACGACTACAGAGACAGAGACCGAGACAGAGACCGAGACACCTCGATGGCCATGTCTGCCCTCACTCGTTACCTTCCCGGCCCTGCCCGCCGCCCGTTCCCCACAGCGTCCACGACGCCTGCCTCGCCCTCAACAGGTACCCCCGCCCGGCGCTCGAAGCGCTCGCGGCTCGACGACGGGTCCACACCCGCCCTGGCCACGCCTCCGCCCCTGCCGTCTCCGTCGTCTTCCGCAGTGGGCGTCGGTGTACCGCTTGTAGGGCAGCCTGTGCCCATCCCTGTGCCGCAGCAACATCCGTGGCCCCCGCCCACAGGCGATCCGACGCAGGGGCCCTCAATTCCGCCGCCTATGTCTGCGCACCAGGCGCAGGCGCAGGCGCAGCAGGCTGCGTCTCCGGAGGCGTACGAACAAAGAGCGCAGGGGTCGTATGGGGGGTATGAGCATCACCCCCCACCGCCGCCGCCATCCACAACGACGGCGCAGAACCAGTATATGGCGTATCACGCGCAGGGGAGCCAGCAGGCGCAGCAGACGATTTCGCTTCCGCCTCCCCTGCAGGTGCTCCCGCCCCCGCCGCCTCTACACACGCACTCGCCGCACGCGCCCCCGCCCCCGCCTCCGCCTCTGCCGCCACACGCACACGTGCCTCCGCCACCGCACCCGCATGCTTACACGCCCTCGCCGTACGCCCCAGCGCCTCCGCCGTCAACCCAAGGTTGGCAGCCCGCCCCGCCCCCACCGCTGCCCCATCCAGCAATCTACGATCCATATGTATATAGCATGCCCCCTCACCCGCCGGCGGTGCATTACCCACATGTGGTTGGGATGATGCACCCTCCTCCCCCGCCGCCGCATATGCATCCGCGGTATGAGTACCCGCCGCTGCCGCACCCGCACCCACATGCGCAGCTGGGGTATGCGTATGCCCCGCAGCAGGGGTATTATGACACGCCTACGCCCCCAGTTGCCGTCCCCGCCCCGGCTCCCATGGCTTACGCGCCTCCGCCTGTGAATGGGGAGGAGAGCGAGAGCGCGAGCGCAAGTGTCAGTGCGAGTGCGAGTGCGAGTGGCAGCGGACCGACGCCGACGCCCCCAACTTCGTCGGGCGGTACCCCGCCCGCGCCTCAGTCGCACCCGCACACGCCTCCCCACAGCATATCCCAGACCCAGGTGACGCCCATCCAGGGACAACCAGGACAGGGACCAGTACAGGGACAGACGGTCTCGGTCTCGGTGTCCCAGTTCCCCCCTCCGCCGGAGTACAAATCGTCGTCCCCGCCTCGCGCAGCGTACCTTCCACCGGGGCCAGCACCAGCACCCGCACCCGCACCCGCACCAGCGCCAGCGCCAGTGTCATACTATGCGCACCAGCACCAGCATCAGGGTTATGCCCAGCACCATGCAATGCCCCCTTCAGCACAGCACCAGGTACAAGTGTCCTACCACCACCAGTACATTCCTGTCCCGCCCCCGCCTCCGCTACCGTCGATGCACCAGCACCAGCACCAGCACCAGCAGAGGGTGTACACTGGCACGCAGACGTCCGCCCCGCCGCCTCCGCCTCCGCCCCCGCCTCCGCCTGCATACGGGTACACATCCGCCTATACTGCGCTGGAGTCATGGGGTACCCCGCCCGCACCTGCCCCTGCCCCCGCACCAGCATCCGCCCCCGCCTCCGCACCAGCACCAGCACCAGCACCAGCACTGCCGCCGCCGCATGTGTGGGACGCATACCACCCGCATGCGCAGTCGTCGTACCAGCCTCAGCCCCAACCACAGACACAATCCCAGCAGCCGACGCAGACGCAACAAAGTCAGATCCAGCAGATCCAGATGCCGCAGCAGCATCATGGGGACCGGATACAGCTTGCGCCGTTGAGAGGGGAACGGAGTTCGAGTTTGGGCTCGGGGTCTGGGTCTGGGTCGGTTGGGGCGTGGGAGAGGGAGAGAGAGAGGGAGCGGGAGCGGGAGCGGCAGAGAGGGAGGGAGTGGGAGAGGGAAGGTCATAGGGAGTGGGAGCGTGAACGTGCGTGGGACAGGGCGCGGGAGGTCAGGGAGAGGGAGAGAGGGAGAGAGAGAGATTGGGAGAGGGAGAGAGAGATGGAGAGAGAGAGAGAGTGGGATAAGGGGAGGGAGAGTTATAGGGAAAGGGAGTATCTTGGTGTTGTGAGGAGGGGAAGTCGAGATGAGAAGGAGGATGAAATCGGTGGGAGTGGGAGGAGGGAAAGGGAGGGGAGAGTGGAGGGGAGAGTAAAGAGAATTGGACATGCCGGGGAGATGCAGAAGAAGAATGTGTTGAGTATCGGAAGTATCATTTCTGATCAGAGTGTGTAGGCGAATTGTGGTTCTCTGCTTTTTTCCCCTCTCTTTTTTTGCCTTCGGTCTTGGTCTTTTTGTTCACTGCGTCCCTACCTTCTCTCTCCTGGTCTACTTTCTCTCTTCCTCGACATCAGTTCATGGCTCTCGTATTCTTCTGCTTTCTAAGTGGCACTCCCTCTCCGCATACCCCAATAGTATCTGTGTGCCTATGCCTCCATCATCTTTCTTGGTCTCGTCCAATAGTGGCACACTTCGGTCCCAACCAACTATGAACTTTTCTACCCTTTATGTATGTAGTATATGTCTATGTCTATGTATTTGGGCTTTTTGTGTAATGTAATTCAATAGGAATGATGTGTTCGAGAATGTAAATTCTGTGTTGACGGCTTTCCGGAGTTGGAGTCTGTCATTCGCACTTTGGTTGAAGTCAACAGGGCGATGCCTATCTGATCACTTATACGAAGTTACTATCATTGGGTCGATGGCGTAGTTGGTTATCGCATCTGTCTAACACACAGAAGGTCCTCAGTTCGAACCTGGGTCGACTCATAATATATTTTCTGAAGAATTTTTGGTATTGTGGATTCATTAGTGACCATTTTTTTGTGTCTGATTTAACAAGGACTCTGGACACTGGTAATCACTAATTTTCTGCTCTTTTCTTTTCAGTTCTTTCATTGTTTATCTCTCTTGTTTATGAATACTACTGCATGTTGCCTTCTATAAAACCATCTGGAGGCCTAAATCAGTGAGGACACTTGGCAGAAAAGTCCTGATTCTTGCAGCTTCTTTCTAAGTGGTGGGCAGCTCCAGAAACTGTGAGTCATACATCTGTGAATGTGATAATGAGTTTCCAAAGAATTGTCAAGCAGCACCACAACTTGTAGATTGTGTCAGGTTCCTCTGACCACGGGGGCTCTGTCAGGTTCCGCTGACCACGGGGGCTCAGTCTACTGGGCGAACACCTTACGTGCTGATCACCGTGTACACAGACGCAGAGCAC
>JABCKQ010009040.1:0-10095 GCA_018857305.1 Termitomyces sp. T159_Od127 | reverse complement strand
GAACACATCAGTGAACTCATGATACTCCAGGAGAACTACTTTGTATAATATTTGTTCCTCTGTCTTTGGTTCTGAAGTAGTGGTGTCAGTGCCAAGGTGTTCTTCCAGGAGCACCAGAGAGATGTGGAGTTGGAAGGTGGGGGTGCCATCTTGGATGATGTGGGCAAAGGGGGCTAAGCCGATGTGTTGGGGCACCAGTAGCTCTGGTCTTGCTGGAGTTGTCAGTGGATTGGAGGTGGAGGTGGACAGTGGTGAGACAAGCACCAGTGCTGGGGAACTTCATGGTGAGGTCCCTCCAGTTGATGTCAGGGTTGACGTCATGTAGCCAGGGTAGCCCTAACACAATGAGGGTGGTCTCCAGGAGCTGCATGACCAGGAGGTTGACTGGGAATTGTAGACCATTGTTGAGCACAATGGAACTGGAGTGTGTTTTAGTGATAGGCCTGGTGGTGGTGGGCTTACCGTCAAAGAGTTGAAGTTCCAAGAGTCTGTCGGAGGGGTCATGGGTGAAGTCAAGCTAGTCACTAACAAACATGTTGGTGGCCCCACTGTTGATGAAGGTGGTGAGGACTTGGAGGGAGTCACTGAGTTGGGTGTCAATGACAAACAACTGGGTGGACTTCAAATGGAGCTGTGGGAGAGTGTGGAGTGGTCGGTGGCGCTGACCAGGGTGGTGACATTGAAGGGGATGGACTCCAGGCACTCCAGGGTTTGTCAGTCAAAGTGGAGGGTGAGATGCTGCCAGTTAACATGAGGATTGGTGGAGCGAAGCCAGAGGAGGCTCAGGATGAGGGGAGCTGAGATGTGCAAGCAAGTCACAAGCAACTGAAGGTCTTGCTGCTAATTGTTAGCAAAGGTGAGGGTGGTCTGCACATAATGAGTGGTGTCACCGGCAGAGGTAGAGCTGCTGTCAAAGAGAGTGAGGGTGAATGGAGAGGGGTAATCTCCAGGGCATTGCAGTGAGCGTTGCTAGAGATTTGTTAATGAAGTTGGTGGTGGCACTGCTGTCAACCAGTGTGCTGACAGAAGTGGAGAAGGAGGGGAGGGTGGTGAAAAGGAGGAGAGTCTGAGAGAATTGAGAGGGGAGGTGAGCTGAAAGAGTATCCAGGAATAGAGCCTTTGCATGGAAGTGTGTAGCTGGGGCAGAGAAGACGTTGAAGTCCAGTCCACGATTTAGTGCATCTTTGGGATCTAAACTGCTGGATTGTTTTCCATGAATTGGAAGTCGCAGTCTTTGCCATCAATGGTTCAGATGGCTTGTTCCACAGCCTGGCATTTAGGGCACTCGTTGATGAAATGACCTTGCTCACCACACAAGATACATACCTCCTCATGTCTTTGCCGCTCCTGTGTCTTCTCTGGCACATCAATCCAAGGTCAATTCCTAAACCTACTTGTGCACAGGGCTTTCTTGTTGTCTGCAAAGTCTGAGATGTTGTGGGGGTCCTGAGGTGGGTTGTTGTCAGTTTGATTGGGGTCCAGAGCTTCTTGTGTGTTGGTGGCATTGAGCTATGCTGGAGGGTGGAGTCCCAAGGGTTGATTGGCATTGGCCAGTCCTCATCCAAGGGGCAGTTGTCTGGCAGAATAGGAAGGTGGTGCAGTGCCGGTGGTCTGGTTGCCTGCAGTAGTTCTGGTCTGCCAGTTGGAGTTCTCCAAGGGGTTCCAAGGCACCCAGGGTGCTGAGTACTCACTGCGGTCCTCTCAATACCATTGGTTGATCTGGGTGACAAGAGCCTTGTAACCATTGTAGTTGAGTTGCTTGGAGGTGAGGCAGAGGATGTCCTTGATATGTTGAGGCAGGGCATGGTGGAGAACAAACTGGAGGGCGTTGTAGTTCCAACTGGTCTTGTAAGCCTCTTTTTCAAAGCAGACAATGAAGGTGGTGAAACATTTGTTGGTGCACATCTGGAGATTGAAGAGGTTCTCCTTGGCCTCTGCTACAGTGTCAAACACACCAAACTTGAGGACTCTTGTGCAAATGCCTACCAGTTTGGTAATACTGGGCTTCTGGGGTTGCATGGGAGCAATGCCATGTAGTGGTCGAAGGCAATGCCCTGTAGGTACAAGGTGGCAAATGCAACACATGAGCTCTCAAGCTGGAAGGTAAGAGGCTTAGCTTAGGACATTGTAAGACACTGAGTGAGGAAGACTCTCCATTTGCGGAGGTTGTGGCCATGGAAGAGTTTGGGCTTCTAAATGTTGAGCTTGCCTTTGTGCGTCAGCCCATCGCGGATGTTGTCTTGAAAGTTGGGGTTGTGGGGCTGGGGTGCTGTGTTGTAGTAGTAATAATAGTTATTTTCCCCACTGTGTTGTGGAGGGAAGGCATCCATCATGGGGCCCCAATTGCTGGGGGGTCTACCATTGGGAGGTCCGCTGCCCAGAGGTGGTCTGCTGTTGTTCCCCAAGGGTGGTCTCTGCACCCAGTAGGGAGGTGGTCCTCCAGGGGATGGCAGTTCCATGTTGGCACTGAAGGGGTGGCCAGGTGGGGGTGCCAAGAGGATGGGAGGTTGTGGTGGTCCTTGGAAGAGGGGTGGTCAAGGTGCGCTAGGGCCCGTAGATTGGAGAAGGGGTGGAAGGTTGTTACAGGAGTCACAGAGAGGGAGAGAATTACCATGGAGATGGTGCAAGTTGAAGTGGCAGGGTGATTGCATTGAAATTCTAGAGTGGGGGCTCTGCCATGAGGGGCTGATTCGCTGCTGGGGGCCTCTAGTTTGTTGATGTAGGAGAGGGTGTGGATGGAGGTGTGGTCGTTGTCAGCTGGCAGGGGGTGAGGAGCGTCAGGGTGAGGGTTGGTGTCAGCGAGTTGTCTCCAGGTGCAGAAAGCACTGGAAAGGGAGTTTGCATGGAGGGCACACTGAGAAACCAATAGTGCAGGCAGCGGGCTGGTCAAAAAGTCCTCTGGTGGGGTTGAGGGCCTTTAGATATTCAATGCCGCATTGAGCTCCTCCTGCTGGCAGGGTACCGGGGTGGGGACAGGGTCCTAAGGCTTGATTGGTTCCTTGCGCTGCATGTGGAATAAGTGCATGGGTTCCATGGGGTCCTTGAAGTGCTGGGAATTTGGGCTCTTGTGGATCTCATCCACCAGGGCACACAGCTCATTCTGGAGATTAAGATCCATCTGTAGCATGTTCCAGGCATTTTCAGAGATGGCTCCATGTTGATAGAGCTTGTGGAACTTGAGGAGGTGATTGTCCCATTGCTCCAGGGTCCCAGAGAGATTGTGATGTCCTAAGCTAATGAGAAGGGCATGAGTGCATTTTGCGAACTTTGCTGGGGATATGCAAAGAGAGCAAAGGACCTTGTCATGCTGTTGGATGTAGGCTTTGATCTGTTGACAGCCAAGGGGAGAGGGAAGTGTGTGAATGGGTAGTGCTGCAAGGGATTGAGGCTGGAGGAGATAATAAGTTCCAGGGTATTTCTGAGGAGGCAGAGGTAGGGTAGGGGCAGGCTGGGCATAGTACTGGCCTGGGGCAAAGAAGGCACCACTAGCATGTGCCAAGGCCAAGGCTGCTCAGGTGCTGGGCAGTGTCTCTGGCATATCTCCAGGTAGAACCCGTTAATGGGTTCCTGCTGTTGCCTATAAGGAGTTATGTTGCCAATCCTGGAGAATACCTTGGCTGATGAAGGAGCCATAGGGTACCTGGTTCTGAACCAGGGCCCAATATCTAGGGACAAGAGTGGGGTAGTGCTTAATTGGGGGAGCTGGATACAGAGGCTGTGGGGTACTCATGGCATATTAGTTTTTGGGCATGAGTCTTCCATAAGCATTGGTCTAGTAGCTGGCAGGCTGGTAGGTGTGCATGTAAGTGGCCATAGTGAATGTGAGAGTAAGAGTGTCAGGTTCCACTGACTATAGAGGCTCAGTCCACTGGGCAAATCCTTATGTGGCATATACAATGTCCACAAACACAGCAGTACTGTTGAGAGCATGGAGCATGTGAGACCAGGGCAGGGCTGAGGATGCAAGCAGTGGTCGAGTGAGGGATCATGTCAGGGCAGGAATCCAAGTGCCAGGGATGAGGAAGGAGGTTGGAAGACCAGTCCTGGAGTAGGTGCAAGTCCCAGAGATGCGAGAGGAGAGGTGAAGATGAGCACTGGTGTGCAAGCAAGTTCTCAAGCTAGTGAACAGATAGCCAGAGCAAGCAAGGGGACTTAGTGACTCCTGGGATCAAAGGCAGGAGGCGTGGAGATCTAAGCAAGCTGAAAGGGGAAAGAGTTGAGATTAGAGAGATGAAAGGTGAAACAGAAAGAGTCAAGACAAAGGCAAGAGAATAGAGAGGAGAGAAGAGACTTGGAGACTTGAAGCAGAGAGAGAGAGATGAAGCAGAGTTAGATTGGAAGTACAAGAAGAGCAGAGATGAGTGAAGTGAGATGAGACAAGATGAGTACCATACAAAAATGAGAAAAGTCAAAAAATGGGAACCAGGGCACATGAGACTAAAGAGACTGAGAATGAAACACAAAACTAGAGACAGAGGTACAACAATATCAAGACTAGAGTACTAGATGCTACTCTACAACATATATACTATATGGTATATAGGCCACAGGGCACAGGTCCAGGCTCTGGTGATGAGTTGTAGTGCCAGGGCTTGAGATGAAGCCCAGAGATTGTGCAAAGCAGCAGCAGGGGTCAATGCATGTTGTGCAGCACAAAGGAAGCTCCTCAAAGGAAGGTCTTGCTTTAGGAGCATGGAGGCATGGAATGGCAGCAAGGCAAGGAGGTGAGCAGGAGTGGGGCATGGTGTGCAGATGTTGGACCACCAGTGATGCATGGTTGTGATGCGTGATAGGTGTATTGGTGGTAGCCTAGGGAGGCATCAATGTGGGCCGGGGAGAGCACCAGAGATAGCCAAGGCTGGAACTGATGTGGTGGTCATGGGCAATGATGGCTGAGAGGTGCCTGGGGTAGCAGTGGCTAGTGGTGATGATGGGCAGTGATGGCCAGGGGCTGCTGAAGTGGCTGGTCAGGTAGTGGTCTGAGCCCAGGACGGTTGTGGAGGTTGGTTTGGGAAGGTTGGAGTCCTGGAGCCAGGGCTGAGTGTTGGAGGTCAGCAGCAGGTCATGACACCGGCACCTCTACCAAGCTACAATACTTCCACCAGTGGTTACTCAACAAGCCCTAGGACCTCCAGAACTAGCACTTACCAATGGCATTAGTGGGCATAACTCTTGCCTCTGATTTTATTAGAGATTCAACTTCTACCAAGACCCCTACATGTCTTTTTGCATATTTTAACACTCAATTCTTACACCTATCTCAAAGCAAACTGAGTGAGGCATAGTATAAAATTATACAAGTTCAAAAAAAATTTGAAGAGCTGCCCAGTTGTATTCCACCCCCAATGCTGCATCTCAAGTCCACCATGCAATGTCCTGGTCCATCACTACCTCACAGACCTCCCTCTCCTGCCATGCCACCAAAACCTTCAGGTTACTGATCTGCCAGTGCAACATCAGGTTGAGGGCCAATAATTCCTGGTCAGCTATGACTGGAGGGAAGATGACCATGTGGGATATGGATGCTGAGGGCTGAGGGGTTGGGTACATCGACCACAGCAAGAAGGTGTGAGTGCTGAAAGGGCCAGCCATTGAGGTGTCACCCCAGGGCCTCTTGCTGGGATGGTGATGCTCACTGCTTGCTCTTTGCTACTGCTAACTCTCCTTGCCTCCAATACAGCAGCCCCATCTGGACAATGGCCACTAGCACTTCCCCTTCATCCTGGCTGGAATCGTCCCTGGACCCAGAGAACTCCTCCTCCTCATCCCCAAGACATGAAGTTCCCTCACTGCCTGGCCCAGATTCTACCACCCACGATTTATGCCCCTTATTCATCTGGCTTAAAACCCACTCCAACAACCACCCTTGTTCAGCTGACATGCAAGTGGCCCACCACAACTGTGACACAGAGCATCTCTCATGCTTAGAACAGCATGAGAGGCATACAGACAAATCCTAGCAGGCCTTAGCCACTGGCACCTCAAACTCACACATGTTCCTGTAACAAGCACAGAACACATACTAACAACTTGATCAGGATGACACAAGAGATTGAGGTTAGAAATTCACCAGGCTATCCATGCAACACCACACCTGCGTTGGAGGACTCCAGGCTTGACCCACCACCTTTGCAAAATGCTCAGGTGTCATGTCAGCATGGGCCAACTGCTTGGCTGCTGGAAAAGGATGGAACAACCAGGGGCAAGAGCAGGCTGTGAGGAGAGAACAGGTAAGACAGGCACAGACTGAGCAGATCAACACAACACAACAATCTCCCAGAGAACATGCTACAGGCCTGCTGCAGATGAGGATACCCTTAAAACATGACACAAGTAAGTCAGAACTCCTGGAGAGACAATTAACTCATGATGCATCACCTCTGCATGGCGGTGATCCTGGCAATGCTCAAATGAGGCCTGGCACTCTCCATAAGCCATTCAGGTGCCAATGTTGCTTTTGTTGGAGGGCAGGGGAGTAGGAGACAAAGAGGAGCTGGAAGAGGACATGGAGAGAGGATGGTTGAAATTTTGGAGAAGTTTTTTTTTTCTTTTTATTGCATATGGAACTTCTTGATGGCTAACTTTGACAAAGCAGCACAGCCACCCACAATTGCCAGACATCTCAAAGGTCTTGATGCTGAAGAGGGGGTTATATCACAACCTGCTGCCTACCTTTGGTACTAAGCCCTGGTCCAGGATTTCCACCTCCCCAAACCAGCTCTACAATGTCCTGGACCTGGACTGCTACACAACTGAGCCCCTCAGCAACCACCAACTCCTGCAGCCACCACATCAGCACTGGCTCTGGCAATTCCCAGCGCTTCCTCCACTCACAGCCACCACATCAGTGCTAGCCCCCACAATCCTTGGTGCTTCTCCTGGCCTGTGCCAAAGCCTTCCCCAGCCTCTACCAAATGCCCATCATGCATTAAGACCATGCATCACTCCTAGTCCAACCTTTCACTGCTGGCACAGGAAGATATTTCCTTTGGAAAAATTGTGAAAGAAACATGTTATACCATTTCTGAAGTGCAAATTTCCAATAGAAAAAGGTATTTTCCTTTGTTTAAAGACTTTTTCTATTGGAAATTTGCACCTCAGAAATGGTATAACATGTTTCTTTCACACTTTTTCCAAAGGAAATATCTTCCAGCGCCAGCAGTGTTTGTGCCACCACTCCTTGCCTCCTTGCCATTCCATACCTTGTGCTTGCTCACACTCTCAAAGCAATGTCCTTTCTTTGAGAGCTTCCTTTGCACTGCATGACCTACACCAGCCATTTTGCATAATCCCTGGGCTTCATAGAGAGCCTCGGTACCATGACTTGTTGCTAGAGCCTAGACCTGTGCTTTGGAGCCTACCTACCTACTCTTGTATATAAGTTGTAGTGTAGTTTCTGGTACAGTAGTCTTGATATTGCATTACCATACTCCTGTCTTATGTTTGTGTTTGTTTATCTTGTGTCTCATGTCCCAGTTTTCCTTAGTTTTGACTCTACTTCTTTTCAACTCGTATCATTCCCTACTTGCCTCATGTCATCTTGTTTTACTTGTCTCTACTCATATTGTATCACTGCCAATCTATTCTTTGCTTCCTTCTCTCTCCACCTCAAGTCCTCAGGTTTTTCCCCTTCTTCCCACTCCTGGCCTTTGTTTCTTTCCATTTTAACTCTTTCCTCTTCCAGCTTGGCTAGATCCTCATGCCCTACCTCTGATCCTGAAACCTGCTAAGTCCCTGCTACTTGCCCCAGCCTTTAGATCTGTAAGGGCAACCTCCAGGAGTTGCAGCTCAATCACACAACTAGTAGAGGGGAATCTGAAGTTATATTAGGAATGATAATCAACAATACAATGGTAACTAATCACCTAGCAAAGTGGAATCCAATGAGAACAAGTTTGAGGATCCCCACTGCTGGGTGTGGCACATCAGCAGGCAGCAAAGGTGTGAGAACAACTGTATAGGTGACCATAGCTAATATTAACCTTGGATAATACTCAAGAGGGAAGTGCAGGAAGTTCCAGAGGTTTCTCAAAAACAAAAATGACCTCCAGAGATCTCTGGAGGTCTAGAGCAAGCCTCAAAGGTCTAGAGCAAGCCCTGGGGGTCCCAGGCAGTGGCACAAGAGGTGGACTAAAGTATAGAGGAGTGAATCAAGGAGGAGTCAGAAATACAAGTCCTCAGACAAGATCCCCAGCCCCAGAGCTTCCTTTCATCCCTGATGCTTGTCTTCCACCCCTCTTCCACACCCCAGCACTTATGCCCTACTCACAGGCATGACTGGCACTCCCTGCTCACTTGCTGCTCACATCCCTGGTCCTGCCCTGGTCTCACATGCTCTGCACTCCTCAACAGCACTTGCTGTGCATGTATACATTGTGTTTACCATGTAAGGAATTGCCCAGTGATCTGAGCCCCCATGGTCAGTGGAACCTGATATATGGTCTGAATGTCCTATTTTCTAAAAAATAAAGTGTGTATGCACTAAGAGAATAACAGATTGGAAATACTTCATCAAATCTCTGGATTTTTGATTATTTTCATAGTCTCACTGGATCTGCTCATGATGCAACAGCATTTGAGCATATCACTGCTGTACTATACACCCTGAATATCTCTTTCAAGGAAACAAATTTGCATGGGCAGACTTAGCATATCCTGTTGACTCTTGAACAATTCCTGTCCATAAGCATCCAGCTTCTGATGATCCAGCAACATTGCTGTTGCACATCTCCATGTTTGCTCAGAACACTGTATGGATGTTTTTAAAGAATGATTTTAATTTCTTTGTGGCCTTTATGTCAACATTACTTCAAATAGAGAGCATTATGAAGCTTACCAGTGAATTACAGTTGCAATCATTCTTCACAACCTTATCATTAATGTTGAAGGTGGTACTTCTGGAGAGCAGTTTCTACACAGCATGGGTGTGAAGAGGAGCAAAGCAAAATCAACTTGTTCAGAAATGACTGCTCATAGACTGTAATTGTCACAACCTGCTACCATCTTGACTGCTCAGAAAGAAGTGTTAGGAAACAGCCATCCTGTTACAACCCACTACCAACCTCCAGCACTTAGCCTCAGCCTCAGGTCTCCAACCTCCCCAAACCAGCCTTCATCACTGCCACCAGCCACTGCCACCCTCAGCACTCTTCAGCCATCACTGCCCACAGCCACCACATCAGCACCAGCCCCAGCTATCCCCAGCGCTTCCTCAGCTGCAGCCACCACATCAGCACCTGTCCTGGCAGGCCCCAGTGCTTCTACCAGCCCATGCCAAAGCCTCCCTCAGCTACTACCAAAGGTGCTCATCACACATCATGACCACACAATGCCATGCTCTCTTCCTGCTTGCCTCCTCGCCTTGATGCCATTCTATGCCTCCATGCTTCCAAAGCAAGGCCTTCTTTTAGGAGCTTCCTTTGCACTGATATGCATTGACCACTGCTGCTGCCTTGCATGATCACCAGGCTCCATCTCAAGCCTCAGCACCGTGACTCATCACCAGGGCCCAGACCTGTGCCCTGGGGCCTACTTACCATCCAGTATATAAGTTATAGAGTAGCATCAAGTACTCTAGTCTTGAGAGTACCATACCTTTTGTCTCTAAGTTTGTGTTTCGGTTTCATTTCCTAGTCTCATGTGTCCTGGTTTCCATTTTTTGACTTATCTCATTTTCACTTCATATTTGCCTTGTATCATCTCATTTCTCTCATTTCTACTCATCTTGTATCTCTCAATCTGATCTATGCTTCCTCTCTCTCTCTTTGCCTCAAGCCTCCAAGTCTCTTACTCTCTTCTCTCTCTTCTCTCTTCTCTTGCTTTGGTTCTGACTTGTTTCATTTTCCCTCCCATCTCTCATCTCAACTCTTTCCTGTCACGACCCGCTACCGACCCCTGGGACTCCAGCACTCCCAATACCACCCCCATAGCCACCCCAGGCCCGGACCGCTACCCGGCCAACTCCCCCGGCCATCACCGGCCATCACCGCCCGTCAATGCCACAGCCACCGCCACTTGTGGCACCTCCCGGCCATCACCGCCGTAACCGCCACATCAGCGCCGGGTCTCGGCTATCACGTCACATCAGCGCCGGCA
>JABCKQ010009039.1:0-10104 GCA_018857305.1 Termitomyces sp. T159_Od127 | reverse complement strand
AGTTGGCAGTGGCTGGATCAGATAACGTCTCCCAGGCATATGCGGATGCCTTAAAACACTCATCAAGACTACATCACCACTCTGAGCCATACTGAAATACTGAAGTTGAAAGATATAACGTACTGATGACCAGCTAACGCAGCCATACCAGGTGTATTATCATGCTTAGTCTCAGGGCTGAAGCACAATGAGACGTTGGCTTGGAAGGACGTGAGAAACTTACTGGGCAATAATGTCCTGACTTGGCTTGAGGGTATCCAACATGCTAGAGATACGGGTGTTGGCAAATACATCGGGCGTGATCTCTCGATAGATGTGACTGTTTGCAAGATAACGCAAGAAACGCACTTGATCACAAATTGTCAATAATTCTAGACCATAGGTATGACTGCAAGACGTACCCAACTTGCGCGGGTCTTGCCCATTCTTGGCAGCAATGTCGTTGACATGAAGACCCTTAATCAAAAATCACGAGGGAGGTCTAATGGCAGGTAAGAGGAACGAACAGTTGGACCAGCTTCACGCAGGATTTCGGTTACGTGGGATTCAAGGCATACTCGGAGCGCAGCAGAACCCAAATGCTGAAGGAACGTCAACAAGTGCCAACACTTCATGCAAGATGCATACTCCTGCAACGACGTGGTATAATGAAATGTGAGGAGGTGTCAAAATGGCCTTCAGCTGTAGAGCTGCGGCAGAAATAACGTTTGCAGCCTCCGCCGCGGCAAGATTGGAACGAAAGGCTTCGGACTCGGGGGAGAAATGTGTATAAAGATCGGGGATCGAGGTCCCTGTGCTTTCACAAATCTTCTCGAGTTTATCGATAGAGTTATTGATGAGACTTTGTAATTCGCGGATATGAGACATCATGGTTCGAGATGAGACTTGATAGACAGTAGTTAGATGAGCACATAGCAATTGACCTTATATCCCGGAAGAAATGGTCACAGACCAACTAGAAATGTTCTAGTACTGCACGCTATGCCGATATTCAGACCACCAATCGTGGAGCCAACATACACTAGGGACTTGCACACGCGATTAGCATGGAAATCCCTGCTGAACATTGTAGAAGCCTGTGCAAAAGTAACTTGAAAGAACTTAGTCGATTCCTTGATGACATTCAGAAAATGATGTAGTGACCAATTCCATTGAAAGCCTAGCCAAGATCGTCTAGAAGCTCGAGAGTCGCCTAGTAGAAAGCCAGAAACAGACGAAAGAGCTCAGCCTCACGCAGACCAAAGGGGGGGTGGAACCTCCATTCAACAGCATTAGGTTTTGTGAGTATAATGTCCTGCAGAAGGGAGAACAGAATCTGGATGGACCTTGTCTTTCGTTCCAACTGCCCAGACCGTCTCCCACGGTTCACCACTCTTACATGAGCTATTGTGCCCACACTCCATTACCAGGCATGCAAGGCGAGAAACAGTGTCAAACTAGTGTGGAAACAATGTGAAACATCACACTCGAACAGATGGGAAGAACACTTGTATACACTTGTATGCACAACTTCATGCCAGTGAGAAGGTCGTATATGAAATGACCGTTTTGAGTAATTCTTATGTGACTGATGGGCCGTCAGTACGCAAGGTGCAAAACACCAGAAGTGAACAAATGGAGGAGGAAGAATGTATATAAGTACTGACGAGGGAAAACATCAAAGTTGTCAGAATGGGCCGATGCAGCGCACGACGCAACCAAGATCTACAATTATGTTAACAAGCTCCATGGCTAGATGAGAGTGTCCATAGCAGTTTTAGAATGAACGGGTCTTCACGCTCGGGATAACAGACTTGCAATTGCAAGAGTCTGTATTTACGTAAACACACATTGATGCAACATTGATGCCTGATCTTATCATCGGGAAGAAATTATGCACAATTTCTGGCGGGTATGCTCGATATTCCAATACTTGGTACATGCATGTATCACGGACCTCGGCTGTTCTCAGAACAAGCAGGTAAAGAGAACAATACTAAAATTACAAAGCCGCCCTTTCCTCTGCAAATAATCTATATCACTGCAACCCAAAGTCAATGATACATGCGACCCAAGCAAAACAATCAACACGCACCACAAACCCCAAGAACTTCGTAATCTTTCTCGAGAGCGGTATATCAAGCTCCTTGATCTGCTTCAAAGTCTGGCGTATCTTCTCCTCATTCTCCAGCGCCCTCTCACGCACCGCTGCATCCCCCTCCCCCCTCCCCGCCATCGCCTTCTGCATCTTCAACAGCTCCTGCAGCGTATACCGCAACGCCCGCCCCGCCTCCGTCTCAGCCAACATCTCCCCAACCTGCACCAGCTCCGTCTGTATCTGCACCGCGTCCACCGGGCGCCGCGCAAGCACATAATTCACCACGCGCCGTGCCGCGCGCTGCGTCCCGTCGAAGCGGTACACGCGTGAACCCATCTCGATCATGTGCCGCCAGTGCTCGGCCTTGAGCTGTGCCTCGCGCAGCCGCCCGACGCCCTCGCCCGCGCCCGCGAGCTCGTCCCACTTCGTCGTGACGAGTATGACGTTCCGGATCGCCTCGGGCCCGCAGAGCCGCGTGAACATGTCGAGGTTCTTCCGCGACGTGCCGAGCATGCGCGGCTGCGTGATTTCGTGCAGGTAGATTATGCCCGCGAGCCGCATGCGCGCATCGTACCTACATGGGAGTCTGTGTTTCGGTCGTCAGGAGTGAGGGGGGAAGGGGGACTTACGAGCGGGCGAGCCACACTGCGATGCGCCGCAGGATTTCGCGGTCGTCGATGTCGGAGTCATCGAATCCTGGGGTGTCGATGATTACTATGCGGCGGTTCGGGTAGTCGGGGTGTAGCAGGGTAAAGTGTTGTATGTTCGCGGTGTGGGATTGGAGTTCGTGCCCGACGGACGCGACTTCCTGGCCGATCAGGATGTTGATGAACTGGCGGGCGGGTAGGAGTCAACCATCATGTTTGCAAGTCGGGAATGATCACGAGCGAAATACCTACCGTGCTTTTCCCGGACCCAGAAGGCCCCATGATGCTTATCGTTTATCGATGAATACTCGCCGATGGATTGGGGGATGGTCAGCTTACGGAACAACCATGTCGCTCTCTCTAGGGTCGCTCAGGAACACATCGTCCGCCTTGATCTCCCTCTTCCACGCAGTGCCTTTCCTATCACTCGGTTTTGGTTTTCCGATATTGCGAAACATCACAGTAGATAGGGGCGCTGGCGTCTGCGTCGACAACAACAACGGCCAAGTACGTGCGATGGGGCTGGATCTCACTCAGAGGTGGCCCCTGCTGGACGATGCACGCACGATTTATCTGTGCAGGTGGGGAAGGACCTCTGAACGCGTTGAAGCCACGTGTGGATACATGAGGTCGCACTATTCATTAGCGTTCGTGCTCGGCATGAGTATGCCTGGGTAGCAGTCAGTTTCGCAACCACGCACAAAACACACGCACCGGACAAGAGATGACGGAGTCGTTCCCCGTGATATCAGGCATCGAATCCAACCCCCGTTCAACAAGGGTATCAATCGCGCTTTTTTGCCGTTTCAAAATAGTTGGCGCGGGTAGCCAACACATGTATATGAAACGAGATTTCGGAGACTTCGCTTTGAATTAGTATTTTACGAATCCCTTAGGAAATTCGAGGCTTACATATCTAGTATGTCACATATGTATATCTCAAGTCTTATATTCTCACTTGTACCAAGGAGGTACGCAAGTGTCATCGCGGTCGCGTCATGAACGCGCTTGAGAGCATGCCGGGCTGTTTGAAATTTGGTCACGCAAATTCGTCCCTCCCCCGTTTGAAGCTTGCCTCTGCCACTCCCACAGGTATTATATGCCCAAACAATGATAGATCAGTAGGTATCATATCCTTATACTTGCATGATTATTCTGGGAGAAGTTGGACCTGAAAATCTCTGACAATACATGATGGAATAGCAAAATCTGGACATCCTTGTGACTTTGATTTTTGCCACATTTTTTTTTCTTCAGAAGAATCTAAGCTGGGAGATTGATAGATAATATGTTGATACACCTGTCTCACATGATACAGGCAAAGAAATCATAAGTAAACAAAAGACATACCTTGAGACCCAAGAAACATGCCGCAAACTGGAAGTGCAGGGAGTCAAAAACAGTAGACAATAAGGGACTTACTATAGATGAAAAAAATATCAAAAGCCAGCAGACAACAAAGAGACAAACCAAGGACAGTGCAACAAAGACGACAGGAAGTCAACCATCACAAGTTGATGGCCAGGAGATTGCTTAACAGTGGCAGTGCCAGGCACTTGATGTTCATCACTGATTCCATCAAGCTGTTCGTCATAAAGTGTTGAAGTCCGAACTAGATAATACAGACACAGTAAGTATCTGATCCTCAGTCTGTGTATAATCAGCTGTGATTAAGTACCTAGATAATACAGACACAGTAAGTATCTGATCTACGGTACTTGTAAGCATGGTATTCGATGTCTAAATAAGTAAAGTTTGGCTCACCCTCAGTCTGTGTATAATCAGCTGAGGGTGTCCATTATGGTGTGGTCCATTATATACGTCTAATACTGCATTGTCTTATACTCGACAATGGGATGTGATAGATGTGATATCGCAGAGGGGTCGGCCACTTACGGTGACGTATGCAATAGATCGTAACACTCCTCCTCAGCCGTAAAGTGGGAAGAGACTCCTCCTCGCGCGGAATCCAGTCACTGTAGTCCCATGATATCGCGTATTCGGGTGAATTGCGGGGTCAGTAGCGCCTTTGTAAATATGTCCGCAACATTGTTCTTTGTGTTGATGTACCGCAGTATGATCTCCTTGGAGGCCACCCGCTCCCGGAGGAAATGGTACTTGATGTTGACGTGTTTGACCCTTGAATGCAACATTGGGTCCTCCGACAGGTTTATTGCTGAATTGTTGTCACATAGTATTGTCGTAGCGCCAACTTGCCGTCTCCCTAACGCATCCATGACCATACAGAGCCAAATACATTCTTGAGCCGCCTCAAAAGCCGCCATATACTCCGCCTCGCAAGACAATGCTGCCACCGTCTTCTGCTTTCTTGTCGCCCAGGAGATCAGCCCCGTGCCAAGTGACCATGCGTAACCCCCCACGCTCCTCTGCATGTCCAAACAATTTGCCCAGTCTGAGTCAGTAAAACCAGTGATCTCTATTGGGGCGTTCCCACCAAGGCGCAGTCGCAAGGTTCGGGTACCTTTGAGATACCAGACAACTCGTATCGCAGCGTTCCAATGAGAGTAAGTGTATGAATCAAAGAACTGAGATAATTGCTGGACCGCGTACTGAATATCCGGTCGTGTCGAGATAGCCAGCCAAAGAAGTCCCCCCACTAAGTTACGGTATGGAACACGTGCAAGTTTCTCAAGTTCCTCATGGCCCAACAATGAGCGATCGGCTCGACGCAATTTTAGACCTGGGTCCATCGGGGTTGCTACAGGTGACGCTTCGGACTGCCCGTACTGTGCTATGAGACAATCAATCAATATTGATTGTGACAAGAATACTTGCTTGCCCGCACGGTCCCATTCGACCGCCATGCCAACAATGTGACAAGGTGTACTGAGGTCGGATATTGTCCAGATCTCTTTAAGTTGTTGCTTAAAAATATCATTTGCCGTTTTCATGCTTGCAATAGCCAGGAAGTTGTTGACATGGATGCCTGCAATGATCGTCCCATGGGAAGTCTTGCGTCGGTAGAGACAAGCCTCGCATCCTAGCCTGGTAAAGCCCAGCTTCTTCATGGTCTCGTCAAGTGTCCGATTCCATATCCTACCGGCCTGCTTCATTCCGTAAAGGGGTCTGATCAACCTACATATCCATGATTCTCTCCCCTCTTCCTTGAACCCTCTCGGTTGTTGCATGAAGATTTGCTCCTCCTGGGGCAATATCCCATTTAAAAAGGCTGTTTTTACATCGATTTGGGTGGCATCCCAGCCAAGTGTTGCCGCCATATGCAACAGAATTCGCCAGGATTCTGCGTGCGCTGTGGGTGAGGATGACTTGTCATAGTCTCGGCCTTGTACCATTGTGAATCCTTGGAGAACGTGTTGTGTCTTAAACCGTGTGATCCTTCTCTTTTCATCACGCTTTATCGTGAAAACTGGGCGTCCTTTGAAAACTTTTTGCCCAACTGGTACGTCCTCATGAGGTGTAAGCTCCCAGACATCCATCTCATTCAGTGACTTTAACTCGTCGCGGTATGATGCCTCCCATTTATTCCAGTCTGCCAATTTCTTGGCTTCCTCAAGCGTTTTTGGAGCGTCCAGATCAGTTGTTGGGTCATCGTTATGTGGGTCCTCGATCACGCCCAGTGCCGCCAGTATTCGATCTACATCACCATCACTCATGCTAGTGTCACCAGATGTTTCCTGTGCCCCTTGGTGCAGATCCTCCAAGGCCCTTCTCCTTTCCATCCTTGCTGCCTTGACACGCTCCGCTGACTCTCTTGCTTCCTTCACAGCCTTCTCTACCCTTGATTCGTGACCGTCCAGTGTGGCTCTTGACGTCGATATCGGCAATTGGTTTGACCGCCACAGTTGTATTGGTTGTTCTAATGTCGTGTCTCGTGGTTCGGGCTGTGTGGAGATGGTTGCTACTGGTGGGTTTGGCACTTGTTCAGGCTCTGCATCGTGTCGATTGGGTATTATGGGTCCCGGTAGGCAAATGATCTCATCCTCGTCATACTGTGGTATTGGGGCGGCTACTGCGCTTCCTGCAATTTTCTGGATAGATGGAACAACGGCATTGTTGGAAGCTGGTTGGCTTGATGCGGGGGGTTTATCGTGAGTTTCAATGAACTTTACGTGATATGAGCTGTACACCTTGTTTGTCGCCCTGTCAAAACAACGATATGGTTTAGAATTTTGATCGTATCCAATAAGCACACATTCTATTGACCACCCTAGACCTTAGGGTTGTTCTTCCCAAGGGTCAAGACGAAGACACAGCATCCAATTTCACAAATGTAGGAATAATCGGGTTTCCGGCCATACCAAAGTTCATCTGGCGTGACATTTTCAACAGCGGACATCTTTGTTTTACCATGGAGATGCGCAGCTGTGAGGTAAAATTCATCCCACAGGTATGGTGGACATTTGGTGGCAAGTCGCATCGCACGTGCTTTTCCGTTCAAGGTTTGGTGCATCCTCTCCACCCGTCCCATGTGGGCAGATGTATAGGGAGCTCCGACTTCTAGTATAATACCTTTTCCTTTATACCAGGCCTTGTGTGCTTCACCATTGAACTCACCATCACAACCAGTATGAAGAACCTTGAGTTTTTCACCCAATTCGTTCTCACGCACCAAGATCCATGCCTGCAGTTCGCCAAAACCATTACTCTTTGTTTTTAGTGGGATTGACCACGGTTTATTAGTGTAGTCGTCAACAATGTTCATGATATAATTGTTCCCTGTACGTGATGACACTGCCAACTGTCCTGTCAAGTCCACCCACACTTTCTCAAGCCTTCGCGTCGTCCTGTGCCCTTCACCTTCCTCCCATTCCTTTGGTACTGGTGTGCGTGCCTGTTTCCCAAGAATACAGTGGTCACATTTTGGAGGTTTGGAATGGAAGGTCTTGGCCATACCTTCAATCATCCCTGCACGGGCCATCTGAGTAAGAGCTTGATAGTTGGCATGTCCCATCCGGTAGTGCCAAGTCTGGAGGTCCGGGGTAGCGTGGACTGTGTATGCTTGTTCAGGGAAGATGTTTAATGTGTACAGGCCTTTATTCAGGAGTAATGTCCCGGAAGCGATCACAGTTCTTGTGGTTTTGTCAATGAGTTGGGCTCCCCTGTTATCAAAGACAGTATTGATACCAGCATGTTCTGCCAATTTGCTAACAGACAGGAGCCGTATGGTGGACTTCGGCACATAAAGAGCATTCTTTAGTTCAACGTGACCCTCCCCTTCAACGCGGAGTTAAATGCTGCCAACCCCAATTGCTGCAATACTGGATCCTCCTACCCCTCTGATATGTCGCTCTGGAATTTGAGTGAGGAGGGTAAAATCTGAGGCATCCGGTGAAATATGGACCGTCGCTCCCGAGTCTAAGTAGAAGGGCAGGCTGTCAAGAGGTATGGTTGAACTTTGGAAGACGTTCTCGGTGTCCTGATCGTGGTTGGTGAAGCTTGACCATCTCTGCTCCTCCTCAAGCGCGATCAGGGTGTCGAATTCAAGAGCCTCGGCATCAGTCAGAGATCCCATGACATGAAGTGGGTCAGACGCAAGTCCTGCAAACTCAGACTTGGTAACTGTCATAGGCTTCCCATGTGCTGCGATATATGCCGCTATGGCATCGGAATCCCCCTTCAAGCGTGAAAGCTGAGCCTCCTGCTAGCATGAATGTTATCTTTGACGTCGTCTTCTTCCCGTCTCTCGCTTTTGCGATCCTTGCTCTCCTCGACTCTTCTACGGTCTTCCCTTCCATGCCGCCGCCCTCGAGGATACACCAAGGTTGAGTGTGTCCCATGTAGTTCGGTCGACCCTTCAACTTACAGCTCCTGCAAATGAGCTTTTCATATCTTGAACTCTTCGCCGTCAATGCAGTGGGTGCAGAGTCCATTGTAGATACAATGTCCGACTTATTGGCGTCAATCAGCGTCTGCTCCCCCTCTAGAAATCGACGAATCTCTGCCGGTCCATATTTGCCCATGTCATCCGAGGCAGTAAGATCGCGGGAGACTATAGATCTGATGTGGGCATACAACTTATCAGAGAGGGCCGACAGTATCGCGATTGACTTCAGAAGTTCCTTCGTGACATCACCTGCATCGAAGGCACGGTCAATCTTCTCAAATATGCTGTCCACCGTTTTCGTCAGGGACTCACTGGGGCAGCACTTCGTGGTGAGGGCCTCCTGGAGTAGCCGCACTTGTTGGACTGGCAAAGCCCCACCATGGCGCTCCTTCAGGTATTTCCACAACGCTGCTGGGTCCCATATGTCTGCGCACAGCTTTAGCTCGGATGGTGACAAAGCGCGCTTAATGAATGAGCAGGTAAGGCGATTGTTACTAGTCCATGCTCTGTATGCGCGTGGTTCGTACATCGGATGAGGGCCCGGGGGTGGAATAAAGACATACTCCCAGAGTTGGGCCATAGACAGTTCCAGGTCCATATTGTATGACCACTCTGCCTATTTTCCGTCGTCTTTCTCTAAGTGGTGTCCCGTCCAGCTTGCCGTGATTTTTCCAACTGGCATCACAACGGGGTTCAAGGAGTTATTGACTTTTCACATCTCCTCTATCTGTTTGGGCGGGATTGTCACCAGCGGGGCGGCGGCCATGCCAGGCTTTGTATCGTCGGAGGACGTCATTTCTGCAGCAGTCGGTAGTAACACGATGAGAGATAGGCAAATAGATTTCCACGCAGTTTTTGTGTGGAGTCAGTCTGCTGTTTTCGGACAAGTGAAGATTCAGATTCAAAATGCATTCAGCACAGGCCCATAACCTGTTGAAGTCCGAACTAGATAATACAGACACAGTAAGTATCTGATCCTCAGTCTGTGTATAATCAGCTGTGATTAAGTACCTAGATAATACAGACACAGTAAGTATCTGATCCTCAGTCTGTGTATAATCAGCTGTGATTAAGTACCTAGATAATACAGACACAGTAAGTATCTGATCTACGGTACTTGTAAGCATGGTATTCGATGTCTAAATAAGTAAAGTTTGGCTCACCCTCAGTCTGTGTATAATCAGCTGAGGGTGTCCATTATGGTGTGGTCCATTATATACGTCTAATACTGCATTGTCTTATACTTGACAATGGGATGTGATAGATGTGATATCGCAGAGGGGTCGGCCACTTACGGTGACATATGCAATAGATTGTAACATAAAGGTGGATTCCAAAGGTTAGGAGCATTTTTGGAGGCCTCTGTGTGACAAGTTGTCCCATTCTGTCCTTACCTTTCCTCCCCCTCTATTCAGTTACAGCAAGAAGCTGATCTCAGCATGGTGCCAGGGCATGGCAGATACCAAGCTGAGATCAGTAGGGCAGATGGTCTTAGACATCCTGGATGGCCTTCTTTTGTCCCTCTCCACCTTCCTCTCACTGGATACTCAGGTGAGCACCTTGTTGCTCTCTCA
>JABCKQ010009038.1:0-10116 GCA_018857305.1 Termitomyces sp. T159_Od127 | reverse complement strand
CCCAGTAGACTGAGCCCCCGAGGTCAGCGGAACCTGACACTTGTGCAGCTGCTTCACATGACTCTTGTACTGCATGTTTAGCTATGGTAACCAGAGGATTATCTGGACTTGCTTTTGCAGTTGAAAAATGAATATGGCTGGATCTGCATGGTTCAGCTGAAGGGGGTTCTTGTTGTATATCTGGACCTTGTTATTCTTGGTGCACAATGTCATGTTCAGTGCCTGGTAGTACTTCTGGGAGTTGCACCAGTGTGTTCATATCTTTGTCATCATTGTCATTGATAATAAATGGTGTACTCGCTGATGACTCTTTGATCTGACCAATGGAGGTGAAGGCATTTGTTATGTGTGATGTCATATCATCCCTTGGGATGTTAATAGAAATAGGGTGGTCATTGTGGCGCTCAAGAAATTGTACATGATATGACTCATAGACTTTCTGTGTGTGATGGTCATAGCAGCGATAAATTTTTGAGTTCTGACTGTATCCAATGAGTACACACTCTACTCCTTGTGCATTTAGCTTAGGATTGTGCTGATTGAGTATTATGATAAATGCCCAACAGTCAATCTCTCACATATATGAGTAGTCTGGGACACAATTGTACCATAGCCCAAATGGTGTCTTCTCTTGTAGTGATTTTGTTGGTGTCTTGGCATGCAGATGTGTGGCTGTAGTATAAAATTTGTCCCATAGTGAGTCAGGGCACTTTGCAGCTATCTTCATCACTCTTGCTTTTCCATGTAATGTTTGATGCATCCGCTTGACACATCCTATGTGTGCCAATGTATAGGGTGCACTGTACTCACATTGTGATCCAGTTGAGGCTAACCAATTTTCTATGTCCTTCCCTTATTCTTTGCCATTGTGTTCTGTTCAGTATATGCCTACTTGCTTCCCTGTTTCCAGTTCCCTTGCTTTTTCCCATGCCTGCAGTGCCGGGAATGTGTCACTTTTTAGTTTGAAAGGGATTGACCAAGGCATATTTGTGTAGTCATTGACTAGATCCATAACATATTTATTGCCTGTACGAGATTGTACATTCATAGGGCCTGCTAAATCTATCCATACAATTCCTAGCCTCTCAGTAGCTCTTTGCCCATCCTTTCATCTTTTAGGCACTGGTAATTTGGTCTCCTTTCCAAGAATGCAGACATCACATTCAGGCTATGCAAGTAGGGAGGCAATGGGTGTACTTGGGAGTAGGCTAGCATGTGCCATAGTTGCAACAACTTGATAATTAGCATGGCCCAAACACCAGTGCCAGATATCAAGGCTGACTGGTCTTTGTGCAGCAGTGAGGGCCTGTTCAGAGAGTGCAGCTTGCAAGTCTAAGGTGTAAAGACGTCATCCAGGAATAAGGGGTCCTGATGCTAAGAGCGTGCCCGATATGTCATCAACAATAGTAACTCCTGTATTTCTAAAAGTAACTGAAGCTTGCATGGCCAATGACAAGGGCAGAGACAGATATGAGGTGAACAGTGGAGGTTGGGATGTAGAGTACATTCTTGAGCACTATCTCTGCTTGATTCTGTATATAGAGCCATATCTGCCCCATGCTGACTGCTTCAATGAATGTCCTCCCAACACCTTTGACAGACCAAGGTGGAGTTGCTTGAGAGTGATAAAATCAGATTGGCAGGGGGAGATGTGTACTGTAGCACCTGAATTGAGATAGAAGGGCTTTTCATTAAGAGATGCAAGCATAGTCTGTGCAGAGTGTGCAAGTGATGCAACTGTGGTGGTTGCAAGGATAGTCTTGCATTCATGGGTGGAGTTATTCACCCAGTTGATGGTGGTCTGGAGATCAGTGCCTATGTTGTTAACATCTTCTTCTACAGTCATGAAGCCTTGGTACTCAAAAAAATCCATGGTGTTTGATGATCAGTTGTTATGACACCAGCAAAGTCATTGTTCTTTGGAGTTTCAGATTTTGGTGGTTTGGACTGGATTTTTGTAAGCTGGGAAAGCATCAACTATATATGCTTGTCCATCAATGCCTTTGATAGCGATTCCATTCTTGATGCCTTTTCCAGCTCTTGGATTATCCTGTGTCGTCCCTCCTCCTTGTGCAGCACGGCATGCAGTGATGGATTCTTCTATTGTCTTTCTAGCCATCCCTCCTCCAGGCTTGGCACACCACTCTTTGGTGTGCCCCTGGCAAGGGAGGCCAAGTGCATAGCAGATCACACAGCAGATCTGGCTGGTGCCATGATTATGAACATGTACCTTCGGAGTTTTCATGATGAGGGCAGTGTCAGGTGGTTTGGACAAGGTAGCTAAGCTATCAATTGTCTGGAACAGTTTTCAAATGTCATGCAATGTGTACAGCTTGTCTGTGGTGGAGTCTGCAAGTCCTCATGAGACTTGGGTCTGGACAGCTTCAAAGGACTTGTTGTTAATTGAGTTTAACAGGGCAATGCACTTGAGGACATCTTTATCAATGTCACTGTTTGCAAAGGCACAGTCAATTAGTTTGCATATCTGTTGTGCAATGGGATCAAGCAGTTCAGAGACTGGGACATACGTAGAAAGGGCATCCTGGATGAGAGACACTTGGTTAACAGGCCCTTCATATTGTGCTGCACTCTTCAGTGTGTTGTAGCATTCTCTTGCAGTCCCATCAACCTTTAGACCCTCTTGTTCAGCCTCAAAAACAGCGGCGTGGATAACACCAATATGAGGCCATTGTTACAGAGCTAGTTGGTATGTGCAATGGGTTCAGTGACTAGTTTAGGTTCGGCGATGAGAAGTTCAGGCTTTCTCTGGGGGGCAAAGACATAACAGTCCAGACCACTCTGCTGTAGAAAAATCTCTGACTGGTTTGACCATTTAGTGAAATCACCAGTAGTCCAGTCAAAGAGAGGTTCTGTGGCCAGCCAGTGTGCATTGAGCTTTGCAAGGCAAATGCGGGGATAAGCCACATCTGTGGTGAGCCCAGTAGGCATTGAGAAGGTTGTGGATCCCATGGAGAGACAGGATTCAAGGAGACAGAGAGACTCAAGGGGTAAAGTAATGTGTGGATATAAGACAAAGATGCGCTGATAAGATTGATTGGTCAGGACTCAGAGCCTGAGATGTGATATGTGTGATGGTGAGCAGTGTCAAGTTCTGCTGACCATGGAGGCTCAGTCCACTGTGTGAATCCTTATGTTGATGATGCCTGGAATTGTACCAAGTGGTGTCTGGATAGGCAGTCACAAAGCGAATAGCGTCGGGCTTGCTAATGGAGGTGGGCCAGGCAGGGTTCCAGAAGACAAGTTAGTGGAGGACAGCGGTAAGAAAGTGTTAAGGTGGTGCTTAGCATAGTCACCAAGCACGAGATGCCTGCCATAGTTGCAAAGCACGTGGAGAACTAGGATGCTAGCATACTTCCAGCAGCTAAACAAAGCACTGTACAATAGCGCTCTGGTGTAGAGTAGACTTTAAGAAGGGCAAAATTGTGCTCTGAAGCTCAAGCGTAAGAGATAGATGGTGAAGGTCACTTGTTATTTGCAGGCTATAAGTACAGTATATATAGTAAATTGTAAGCAAAGTCGCCATTGGCAACCCCTGGGTTGCCAAAGCGGTGAACTAGTAAGTAGATAATAGCCAACAATCTTTTATATAAGAAAGTGTCCATCAGACCTTAGCAATGCCTAGCAGCGCTAGTCAAGCTGTCTATCGTGTCAAAATGCCAAAAAGTAGGTATAAAATTACTAAAATGTTAGCATCTTTAAATGATGGTGGTTACCAGGGTGCAGTGGCAAAGCCAGTGAAACCTTGGAGTCAAGAAAGTAAGGTCAAAATAAAGGGAAAAATAATAATGAAAAATACGCTAAGTATTTGTCCAGGGTTCGAACCTCAGCCTTTTGAGAGGAAGCCAGGTAGACCAGAGGTCGCGCTAACCACTAATTCACATGGCTGTGCCAGTAAAATCATCAGTACGCCTTTTGATACAACCTGGGTCTTATCAACATGGCATGCACAATGCCCACAGATGCAACTTACTGTTGAGAGCGCAGGGCATAAGAGACCGGAGTGGGACCAGAGATATGAGCAGGGTCAAGTGAGGGATTGCCAGTCACACTGAGGCAGGGATACAAGTGCCAGGAATGGGGAAGAGGGGTGAAAGACAAGTGCTGAAATAAGCGCAAGTCCTGGAGATGCAAGGGGAGAGGGCAAAGCGAGTGCCAGTGCATGAGTGAGTCTTGGAGCTAAGAAATAGAGGGCTGAGGCAAGTGCAGGGACTTAGCAAGTCTCAGAGTCAAAGGCAGGAGATGTGGAGATCTAAGCAAGCCAGAAAAGGAAAGAGTTGAGATAAGATAAGGGAAAAGGAGAACAGAACGAGTCGAGACGAAGGCGAGAGATGAGAGAGTAGAGAAAGAACTTAGAGACTTGAGGTAGAGGAAAAGAGATAAAGCAGAGATAGATTTGGAATATGAAACAAGTAGAGATGAAGAGAAATAAGGCAATACAAAACAAGTACGATACAAAAATGAGATAGAGTCAAAAGTAGAAACCAGGACATGCAAGACTAGGAGACAGAGACAAGACACAAAACACAAAACACAAAACAAGAAGTATGGCAATATCAAGACTAGAGTACTACTTGCTACTCTATGACTTATATACTGTACGATAAGTAGGCCTCAGGGCTCAGATCCAGGTCTTGGTGATGAGTCGCAGCGCTGGGGCTTGAGGTGAGATCCAGGGATTGTGCAAGGCAGCAGTGGAGGTTGAGATATATTGTGTGGTGCAAAGGAAGCTCTGGAAAGGAAGGTCTTACTTTAGGAGCGTGAAGACATGTAATGGTGATGGGGTGAGGAAGCAAGCAGAAGTGGAGCATGGCATGTGGAGGTTGGACTGATAGTGATGTGTGGTTGTGATGTGTGATGGAGGCCTTGGCATGGGCCAGGGAGAGCACTGGAAGTTGCTGGCACTAGTGCTGATGTGGCAGCTGCAGTTAGAGAAGTGTCAGAGATGGCTGAGGCCAGCGCTGATGTGGCAGTTGCAAACAGTGATGGATGGAAGGATGCTGGAAGTGGCGGTGGCTGGTGGCAGTGATGGCCAGTGATGGCCAGGGGCTGCCAAGGTGGCTGATTGGGTAGCAGTCTGGGCCCAGGACAGTTGTGTAGGTCGGTTTGGAGAGGTTGGAGTCCCAGGACTAAGGCTAACTCCCAGAGGTTGATAGTAGATTGTGACATCACTCCCCCTTCAGCGTCAAGACCCTCAAGATGCACGGAAGTTGTGGGTGGCTGTGTTGCTTCTAGCATTGAAGTTGGGCAGCCATCAAGAAGTCCCATACGCAAATAAAAGGAAAAAAACTTCACTGATTTTTTAATCACTCTTCTCTCATGTTGTCATCATCTTTGTCACCAACTCCTCCCCCTTCCAATGAGAGTAGCAGTACCTAGCTGGCTTA
This sequence comes from Termitomyces sp. T159_Od127, assembly GCA_018857305.1. Classification (NCBI taxonomy): domain Eukaryota; kingdom Fungi; phylum Basidiomycota; class Agaricomycetes; order Agaricales; family Lyophyllaceae; genus Termitomyces; species Termitomyces sp. T159_Od127. The sequence goes on along the minus strand of JABCKQ010009038.1, from coordinate 4,711 downwards.
CAAGGAGTGCTAGGCCACCTTTGAGCATTGCCAGGCTCATTGTCAGGTTGAGATGAGGTGCGGCTATGAGTTAATTGTTCCTTCTCCTGGTACACTTACTTATATTGTGTTGTTTAGGGTTGTTGTCCTCCACTGCAGGGCTGTTGCAAGTGGTGCAGGATATTGTGGTGTCTTGGCAACCTGCTCAATCAGCACCATGTTGCCAGTGCATCCACTGCAGCCTCCTTTGACCCTGGGAGTGTTCCATCTAGTGCCAGCAGCTCATCAAGTGGCCCAGGCAGACGTCACACTGGACCAATTTGCCATGGCGGTGGGTTATCCCCAGGGACTGCCAACATTGGCCTGGTGTCGCAATCATAGGCCAGAGAGTATTTTCTACTCTTTTGTTTAGTCTAGTCTGTGCCCACCACAGCACTGTTTGTGAGTTCAAGGCACCAGTAGCTGGGGCCTGCCAGGACTCATCTGTGTGCCTTTCATGCTGGTCCAAGCATGAGAAGTGCTCTATGTCATGGTTGTGGTGGGCATCATGCATGTCAGCTAAGCAAGAGTGAGTGCTGGAGTAGGTGTTGAGGCAGATGGAGGGTGGTTCTAGGTCACAAATGGCGGGTGAAGAGAGGGCTTCATGTCTTGAGGAGGGTGAGGAGGGCTGGGCCAGGTCGGTGGAGAAGTTGAGCAAGAGCAAGGAGGAGGAGTCAGCCCTGGCCCCACTTATCAGGGTGGGCCTGCTGCATAGAAGGCAGCGGCCATTGGTGGTTGCTTAAGGTAAGTGGCAGGCATCCCCATCTCTGGAGATGGGGCCAAGCAAGAGGCTCCAAGGTGATGTATCACTGGCAGGTCCTCCAGGGCTCCACATCTTCCCACTGACCTTGGCACATCCCCAATCTCCGCTGCAAGAAACAATGGAGCAGAGTCTGCTGGCATCAACCATTGATCTGTGCTGGCATCTACAGAAGGCTTATGAGCAGTCAGAGAAAGGGCAGGTTGATGTGATAGCAGCAACAATGGACTGGGACAGGGCTTGGCAGGACCAAGATGTAGCGCTGGTGGCAGTGAGGGAGCATGAGGCAGAGTTGGCAGCTCTGCAGGCCCAGGTGGCAGAGTTGGAGTCAAGAGTTGTGAGTGTGGTTTTGGGGGAGGGTCAGGCAGTGAGGGTGGCACAAGCAGCAGAGCAAGAAGCAGTCCAGCAGTGGAATTGGGCATTGGTGGAGGCAGCGCCGTGTTGCAAGGGGATTTTGCATGAGTGGTCTGCTTATTCTTACCTCCTTGACTGATCTCCAGTGCAGGCTGGGTCTGGGAGCACTGGTTGCTTCTTTATGGTGTGTCAGCAGCCCAGATGCTGCTCTAGGAGGGTGTTGGTCAGATGCCCTTCAACTTGCCTGTGGAGCTGGACCATGGTCTGGCTCAGCTAGACTTGCTGTCGGCAGAGCACTGGCAGTGCAACGCAATTGTCTCAGGGTCATGGATGAATGTAGTGGTCAACACAGAGGAGTCATTGCCGTTGCAGGAGGACTATCTGGCATTGTTAGCAGCCTAAATGAAAATGGCAATGGTGATTGCAGGACTGGCGGTAGGGGATTGGGGTGATGGGAAGTAATGAGAAGGCCAACTAGTCACTGAACTCCATGCTTCCCTGGATCCTCAACTTTTTTTTGAACTTTTTGTTTGAATTTATAATATTTGTAGTTGTAGTTTATTTATAGTCATTTTGTTGTCGCACCCAGGGCTTTTTTGTAAGTTGTGAAAAATTGAAGAAGTAAGTATGCAAAGAAACATGTAGTGGTCTTGGTAAGAGTTAAATCCCTAATGAAATCAGAGGTGGGAGTTATGCCCACTAATGCCATCTGTGAAGGAGTACTGCTTGTGGAAGTCCCGGAGCTTGGCGGGGGTGCTGGTGAGGTTTTTCCAAGATTCCCAGGTGTCATCCTCAGGTTCATAGCCTTTTCAGCAAACAAGGTAGTGAGGGTGGCTGCAGATGAGTTGGGAGTCAAGAATGTGGTCAACCTCATAGTGGTATTTGTCTTTGACTTTGACAGATAGTGGTTGGCTGAGTCACTATCCAGAGAAGGGGCCTGGGGCATATTCTTTGAGAAGGCAAACGTGGAAGACCAAGTGTAGGCCCTTGAGTCCCAGGGTTAGGTCAAGCTTGTATGCATGAGTTGAAACCTTCTGGAGGACCTTAAAGGAGCCGAGTCATTTGTGATTGAGCTTAATCAAAGGTTGTCAGGTCTTCAAGTTGCACCAGTCAAGCCAGACAAGTGCTGGGGGTCCAGTTGGAGGTGACTTCACAGTGAGCATCAGCATGTTTAGCGTATGCTTTGTTGATGATGTCAATTTTGTCCCAGAGGAACTGATGAAGCAACTGGAGGTCCTAGGTGACTTTGTGGGCTATGTTGGAGGGGATGTCTCTAAGGGAGAGGGTGAGCTGGGAGTTGTAACCTTTATTAGCATAGAAAAGTAACACTCCAGTAGCGGAATGGGGAGGTGTTGTTGTAGGTGAACTCTACCAGGGGCAGTTACGCATGCCAGTTGTTCTATAGGTAGTTAATGTAGAGGCAGAGATACTGCTCCAAGGTCTGGTTCACTTGTTTGGTCTGGCAGTTGGTCTCTGAGTAGTAGGCGGTGGAGAGTTTAGTTTTAATCTTGAGTACCTTACACAAAATCTACCAGAACTGAGAGATGAATAGGGGGCCATAGTCAGATATGATGTTGTTTGGGAGTCCGTGCTTGAAGAATACATGTTCAAGAAAGAGTTTGGCAAACTCCAGAGCATTGCTGGTGGTGCGGCAGAGGATGAAGATGGCTTGTTTGGTGAGGTAGCAGATGATGACAAGGATGGTGTTGAAGCCCTCCGACTTGGAGAGCTTGACAATGTTGTCCATTGAGATGGAGGACCAGGGGTGGCAACCAATGAGAAGTGGCTTGAGAAGGCTGTAGGAGCGGTGGTGGAGAACCTTGGCCCAGAGACACAACTTGCAAGCCTGAACATACCAGGTGACATCTTTCTTCATGCTTGGCCAAAAGTAAGTCCAGGAGATAAGCTAAAGGGTCTTACAAATCCTGAGATGTCTGTGGAGCTTGTGATTGTGGTGCTGGCAAAGGATGTTTAGGCAGATCCTCTTGTGATCTGAAGCATAGATTTGTCCATCTTAGAGAAAACTGAGAAGGGACTGCACCTTTTTTACATTCTGGAGTGGAGGCCAGTTGAGGATGGCCTCCACCTTAGCAGAATCTATGCGAACACTGTCCAAGGTGGCTATGACACCAAGGTACTCAACTTTGGTGGTGTGAAAAGAGCACTTCTCTGGTTTGGCATGTAGGTGGTACTCCTGGAGTTGTTTGAGGATGCAGTGGACGTGGTCATGTTGCTCCTCCAGCAAGTTCAAGTAGATCAGGATGTCATCCAGGTACACAATAACAAAGACATCATTCATGTTGTGGAAGATGTTATTCATGAAGTACTGGAAGGTGGCAGGGGAGTTGGTCATACTAAAGGGCATCACTAGGTACTTAAAAAGGTCATAGTGGGTGCAGAAGGCAGTTTTTCATTCATGCCCCAGGGCTATGTGGACGTTGTTATAGCTGGAGCAGAGGTCAATCTTGGCACTGCAGAGGTGGTCAACAAGATCACTGATGAGGGGAAGTGGATACTGGTTCTTTTTGGTGACTTTGTTGAGGCCCTGGTAGTTGACACAAAGGCGTAGAAAACCATCTTTCTTCTTGGCAAATAAGACTGGAGCCCTGGTGGCAGAGATCAAAAGTCAGATGAAACCTGTCAGGTTCCGCTGACCATGGAGGCTCAGTCTACTGAGCGAATCCACCTTATGACTATTCACCGCGTACAAACACAGAGCACCGGGAGGAGCGCGAGGCGTAGGAGACCAAAGCGGGGCGGGGGGTGGTGCATGGAGGAGTGCCGGTAGCGCCGGTGGGTAAGACGAGTGCCAGGGAGGGTGAAGGACAAGGGCCGGGGGTTGGTGCGAGTCCCGGGGATGCAAGAGAGTGAGACGAGCGAGCGCCGGTGGGCAAGCGAGTCCCGGGGATCGAGAGAAAACCAGACATGGGGACTTAGCGAGTCCCGGGGATAGAAGCAGAGCCGGGGAAGTCAAATAGCCAAAAGGGGAAAGAGTTAAGATAAGATAGCGGGGAAAGGAAACGATTAAGTCGAAGGGGAGAGAGCCGGGAACAAGGAGTCGAGAGAACTTAGAGTAGAAAAGGAAAAAGAGGACAATGAAAATGGATTAAGGGTACGAGACGAGTGGAGACGAAACAGAGAGTCAAAACAAGATGAGTACGAGAAAAGAAGTAAGTAAAAGTAATGAGGCTGGGACACGCAAGAGATGAAACAGAGACAAAAACACAACAGACAAGACGGGGTTACGGTAATATCAAGACTCGAGTACCTACTTACTACTCTGCACCTTATATACTACATAGTACGTATGGCCCGGGGGTCAGGCCCGGGTTCCAGCAGCGGGTCATGGCGCCGGGGCTTGGGATGAGACCCGGGGGCCGTGCAGGATGGGGCAAGGCTAAAACATGTTGCACGGTGTGGAGGTCTCGTACTGGAAGTGCAAAGACATGTGGTGGTGGTGCTGCGAGGAGGGAGCGGGAGCGGGGCATGGCGTGCGGAGGTTGGCGGCAGTGATGCGCGATCATGATGCATGATGGGGGGTCTCGGCGCGGGTCGGGGGTGACGGGTGGTGCCGGCGCT
>JABCKQ010009037.1:0-10140 GCA_018857305.1 Termitomyces sp. T159_Od127 | reverse complement strand
ACAAATGCATTCCAACTGCCACGTATCAAGATTTGAAAACTGGTGGAAATGCAGTCTCGACTTGAGCTATATAGGTCCTCAGCGGCTTTATAGATCTAGACGTATCACACCGTTCCAATGCTTTCAAGTATTTATCTATTTTGTATTAATGTATCTACAAAAGACGTTAACATCGAAAATACTCAAGATGTAGATTTATTGCATGAATGTGCCTTGCGTCAAAGTGCCATTCGCTTCCTTCGAGCAGTTCTTCCATGTGACTTTTCTCGTTATCCATCCATCCAATTGAGTGAAATGCGTCACCTAATGAGATAGCTAAGGGTTTGTGCAGCAATATGCGATGTGCTCTGATACAAATTCGTGGACGAACTGATATCTATGAAACGACCATCCATCTCTCAACACCCCGCCACTCTTCTCCACGGGGGTTCTCTCTTCTGCTGGCTGAGCACAGGGCGCAAACGCCGCCTCCTTCAAGATCTCATAAATCTAGCAGTATAGATCGTCCTCAGAAAAAACCCCGACGACACGATGCGTGGGGAAACGTACCTCGACAACCTCATCAAAATCCAGCCCGGCGCTCTGTGCCATATCCGCCTCCTCAAGCACATACACGCAAATTCCTGTCCGTGACACCCTCGTACCCATGCACCTCCAAAACCGCCTCTACCTGCCCATCCACGACCGCGCTCTTCGCGTGCCTTTCAAACGCCGAGCACGACCGTGCGCGGATTGCGTCTCCATGCACATACTGCCAGCGCACCGGCACTCCCAAGCCCAAGCTCAAACTGCCCAAGCGCAAATCCACGCCAAAACCCGTTGAGAGGAGAGGGGGAGGGGGAGGAGCGGGGAAAGAGGGATATACAGGGGTATTGAGGGCTGAAGCGCGTGCTGAGGACAGGCCATTTGGGCCCGTAGGTTTGGCGAGGGAAAAGATTCTGCGAGGGAACAGACTCGGCGAGGGAACAGACTCATGCGCGATCGCCGTATTTGTTCGAGCCGAGAGAAGCTTCGCGACGTTATTGTCAAAGCCGTGCTGCCTGACGGAGAAAATGAGTGGGCGGTGCGGAAGAGTAGTAGTGGAAGACCATTGCACGCACTATCTGAATGAGACAGATGAACATATTCCTCGACGACCCATATGGTTTACAACCAGCCACAGCATCGTTCACCGCCTCCCTCGCCTTTCCCTATACGTCGTCCACTTCCCGCCAGCGATCAGTCATGGATGTTGGCGACAGCAAACAGCGTCAACAGCCCACTCTTCCTAACATGCTCCATATGGCTCCTCACAAACCCCTCCGTGCTCGCCACAATAAGTAGCGCACAAGCAACGCAACCCGTCCACGCATTCAGCGTGTTCTCGCGGTGCGCCTGACCCAGCAGATCTCCTATCCCGCTCGAGGGCCGAACCATTGGTGTGTTGACCATCGATAGGAACGCGTCAGCAAAGGGCATGAAGGGTTTGTGATGCCTAGTGCACACGATGAAGGAGGAACAGGTGAAAGTATCGTGAGTCGTGCGCCGGGGAACTGGCCTAAGGCGTTTTTGTGTGGCGAGTTACTGGTATGGTCGCGCCAAGTTTGACTGTTTGACGGAGGTGAGAAGGCGCGATGTTCATTCTGGGGACGTTGTGTTGGCCTAACGATGGGTGGATCAGGGGAAGAAGGTGTGAGTTCGTGGTACTGCACCTACCATCGTAATATACGAGTCTATGTGTGTAGATATCGCCCGTGGCTTTATTGAGTCTAAGTAATCGGTCTGAGTAATCGGTGAGATTTGTACTTTATCTAGTACTTTTGAGTAGACTTTCTTTCGAATCTGAAGGGGTCCGTGGTCAGCAACGGGCGGGAGGGCTCATTACAGCTCCATCGGAGCCTGCATGCAGTCTATCCGATGCGTCGAGCAGGGGTAACTCAGGCTTGAGTGAGACGGCTGAAGTCCTGGGTGCGGTGGGTGGGTCAAAATGCGTCTGGACATGCCGTGCTTGTACTTAGAGGAGTCCTTCCTGTCGCAGGTCGTTGACACGCATGTGGTTCTCAAGTGCTGCAACCAGATCGCACGCGCCAGCCTGTCACGCGAAATACAGATGCTCTCGGCACAAGACATTGTCACACCATTGGGCTGCTCGAAGAGTGGGCATTGTCCTCACATGGACACTCAGAGAACAGGCATTTGAGGGTGGCGATGGGGCAGGTGAGATGGCTACTGCAATGGTGATCGTAACCCTTTTCAGAAGGTGATGTGAGGCTGTCGTACAGTCAGGGACAAATTTGATGGACTTGCGTGAGAAAGAGGTGTCGGATCGGGCCGATAGTGGTTATTGGATCTTGTTCCCAATTTGGGAGCGGCTGTTTCCGAAGTTGAGAACTGTCATCCGGCTTTGATCCGGCTGCTGACGGCCAAGTGTCGGCACCGATCAAAATTGAAAGTCAGAATTGTCACCGTATGAGAGACTAGTCAACACAAAAGTATCCACATATATTGTTGATTACCAAAAAGTATCACTATTCCAAGATGTTGTTGAAGATGTTGGGTGTTTAAGAGCAGGCAAGGAGATAGGTAGAAGCTGGGGACATGGACTGCACTGGCATATGCTGAGATGAACAAGGAGAGTCACTGTGAGAGTCATGAATTTGTGGAGATGTGTTGAATGGCACGAGTCAGATGGAGATAAGATGCCCAGCTCATCAGGTATCCCAAGCCTTGTCTCCTCCTCATGAGTGATAGAAATCTTACTAGAAAAACTCACAACCTCAGAGGGGGGACTAGCTAATTTCCAAGATGGATGTCTTTCTTGAAGGTGATGTTGTATATTGTATTTCCAGTGTACTTCTGAGCAGAAGTTGTTCAGAACAGGGATGTTGGTACAAGGTTTCTGTTTTGTTACCTTTGATGCTGAGCTGATCCTGAATTCATAAGCATGAGCACAACTTGACACTGCCTTTCCACTGCTAATGCACAATTGGCATGCTCCATTGATGCTGGATTGCCCACAGAATCCACAAGGATATTCAATGGAGACCTAAAAAGGTTTATTAGTGGTGTGCATGAGAATAGATTGTGATGATCATATACACACCATTCCTCAGCTTTCTGCAACCACCTGGACATTTTTCAGCCTTTGGAACATGTGACCACCCATGTGGTTCTGGTGGTCAGGTCCAGAAACCTGACAATGACAAGTGTTACAAGGCTTTGAGGCATTTGCAGCTGAGGGTGCTGTAATGTTGGTTGTTGAGTGATCTATCTTTGTGTCATGTGTTATTAGTGAGATGAGTAATATTTGTAGATGTTCAAAAGAAAAGGCTCACTGATGATTACTCTGTACAGGAATGCTCCATCATGGAACTGAGCCAAAAAGTGGTATTTTTGACAATCCATCTTCATTATTTTGAACAAGTTGATGAAGATGAGTCTAGTAAGTCTTTTTCTGTGATGATCCATGTCTTCTCCATTGTATTTGATACTAAGTTGTATGGTAGATCAAGTGTATCTCTTGAAACTGATGCATATTTTGTGTGAGGCAAGGGATAAGCAAGATAATGTGGGGAGTGAAAATACAGTGCAGATAATTGAACAAACATGGATTTCAAATGTCTTTGGTCTGATTTGGATGAGATCATAGCCTGGTGTGACACAAGATGTGGAATTATGCATTGAAAATGGATAGGACACATAAGGTGCACCTAGCTCTCATTTGTAGGTGATGCTTGGACACTGTAAGGGAATGAAGGGTGGTAGATCCTGTTTAAGGTGGAACTGAAGAGTTTCCATCAATTTCTTTGAGAATATGATCTGTTGCAATGAGTGACTAATGGAATGAGACTGGCAACACACCTGCAATTGCAACTTTACACTTCTGACTCATTTGATGGTTACAAAGAAGGCATTGAGTACAGAGTACAAGGCTATTTCCATTCGAGTCAAGTTTCTCAGGAGGTAAAGACTAAGAATTATGAATTAAAGAACAAATGTGTGATGATAAACTATATACAGTATTGGTGTGCATGATGAGTGCATAATTTTGGAGTAGTTTCACCTTCAAAAGCAGAAAACATGTGTATGAAGGAATGGCAGTACAAAGGAATGGTGTGTTGTTGGCATGCACACATGGCACCACATCATATCAACCATGTCTATGATTGCCCAATCCAACACTTCTTGGCAAGGGCTATGATTTCCTCCATTTACCACAGTGAATTTGCCACTGCAGAGAAGTGCTAAATAGTTAAGGCAGCATGCAGCATAGATGGTGTGGTCTGCAGTGGTGCTGGGCTGAGCTGAGTTTGTAGGGTGGTGAAGATGGAGAGTGACAGGCCGGAAGGGTCATTGTTTGTGCTTGCTATAGTAGCACTTGATGCCCTGGCATTGGTGTAGATGTTGAATGTTATGTGAGATGGTGCTAGAAAATGCACTCCATTTCAAACAGAGGCCATGGTGTGCTTTCAAAGGATGTCTCAGTGGGCTGCTGCAGAGATGTGGCAGAGGCAAAGAGCACAGAGGAGAAGGTGTAAGAGTGACCTCTGAAGGCTGAGGCTCAGTCACACAGCTGGCAGAGGGAAATCCAAAGTGTATTAGAAGTATGTCATAAATAGCTAGTAAAGTACTAACCTGGCAGAGAGAAATCAAAAGAGAACAATTTTAAGGAGTCACTCTGTCAGATAACAGAAGATAGTTGACAGTGAGTAACATGACTGGTTGCATGTCACATGTCATATCACATGTCACAACAAGTGACATTTCTGATGGATTGGTCATATGTCATGGTCATGTCACAGTTATGGTCACATGCTCCAAGCACATGCAGAGGGTCATGCACATGCCACATGACCACAAATCATATGCCAACAATTCTGCCAGTAGTGGCTGTGAGTCAATCTAGCTGAAGAGGAATAACCAATGAAAGTAGATTTCTATGGTCCAACCAGTGAGGAACTTGATGAGTTGAAAGAAAAAGCAAAGGAGTTGAGTGGGAGTGAAGTATGGCTAAGGAAAAAAGGGTGTAAAAGAGAGCTTCTGATGTCACCCCCCTCTAGAGTATGGCATCTTGATGCACAGAGTAGAAATAGTTCTAGACTGCTTGATTCACCTTAGAAAGAGGGTAAATACCTTGAATTGCATGGAGACCATTAGGATGCTGTTGATAGAACTTTTGAACTAGTGCTAGAGCTTGCACATTCTCTTGCAGTTCTCAAGAGATATCTTCAATTTCATAGCCTTGGCATGACTCACTGACCACTTCCAGTACTCAGCCCTGGTTCTGGGACTCCCACCTCCTCACACCAGCTCTATAATGTTTTGGGCCCAGACCACTACAAGACCAACCCCTCAGCAACCATCACCACCACCTCTGGCAGCCTTTGGCCATCACTGCCCATCACTGCCACCAGCCACAGCCATCCTTGGCACCTCTTGGCCATCACCACACACAGCCACCATATTAGCGCCTACTCTGGGTATCCCCAGTGCTTCACCAGCTGCAGCTGCCACATCAGCACCAGCTCTGGCAACTCTTGGCACTCCTCTTGGCCCATGCCAAGGCCTTCCTTGGCTCCCACCAAGATGCCCATTACGCATCACAACCATGCATCACCTCCAGTCTGACCTCTGCATGCCACACCCCATCCCTGCTTGCCTCCTCACCTCGTCACCATTCCATGCCTCCCATGCTCCTAAAGCGAGGCCCTTCCTTTAGAAGCTTCCTTTGCACCACACAACCCACTTCAACAACTGCTGCCACCCTGCACAATCCCTGGGCTTTATCATAAGCCTCAGCACTGCGACTCACCACTGAGGCCCAGACCTGTGCCCTGGGGCCTACCTACCATCCATTGTATTCAAGTTGTAGAGTAGTATCTGGTACTCTAGTCTTGATATTACCTGTGTTTGCTACCTTGTTTTGTGTTTTAGTCTTGTTCTCTTGTGTCCCAGTTTCCCATTTTTGACTCTATTTCAGTTTTGTCTCATTTTGTACTCATCTTGTATTGTCTCTTATTTCTTGTTTCTACTTGTCTCATACTTGTCTCAATCTATTCTCTGCTTTCCTTTCTCTCCACCTCAAGTCTCTGAGTTCTCTGTCTCTGTCTCTCTTTTCTCATTCCTGGTCTTTGTCTCATTCCATTCCCATTCTATCTCTCATCTTGACTCTTTCCCTTATTGGCTTGGTTAGGTCTCCATGCCCTCATCTCTGGTCTCAGGACTTGCTAAGTCCCTCCGCTTGCCCTGGTCTCTCAATTTCCAGCTCCAGGACTCACTCTTGCCCTGATGCTTGTCTTCCAGCCTTGCCTCACACCCCTGGGACTCGCTCTCACCCTGGTGCTCATTTTTCAACCCTCCCCCATACTTTCAGCACTTGCACTCTTGCCTCAGCATGACTGGCGTTCTCCACTCACCTGCCGCTTGCACCTCCAGTCCTGCCTCCAGTCTCAAACACCCCACGCTCTTGACATTGCCACTGTGTTTGTAGGCATTGTTCATGCCATGTAAGGATTTGCCCAGTGATCTGAACCCCCATGGTCAGTGGAACAAGCCTTTCCACTTCACCTTGAACTGGAGCTTGCATCTAAAGAGCTGGCTGTCCAAGATCTGCTCTGCTCCTCATTGTTGACTAAGACATGTGGTGGTGAAGGTTGTGAACAACAGCCTGAGATTGAATCCTCTGAAGCTAGGATTCAGTTTCACTACATTGAAAACTGGGTGAAGCTAGCACATCCCAAATGGTACTTGAGCTGGTAGGCTAGTGGACTAACTTGTTGCTCTATGAAAAAAGAAATGGGCTTGTCCACCAGTGAGACAGCTTCTGAGAGGGTCAAGTAGTGGCAATGTCAGCAGCATCCAAATAGACTTGGTCTCCAGGCTTATACTTTGGAGCTGGAGTCTGTACATGATCATAGTACTGAGCCATGTCCTTCTTTGCCTTGGCCAGTGTCTTTCTAGACTGCCTTCATCCAATCCACAAACTCATTCACTGATTTGTTCTCAGGAGGCCATCCACAAGGCTTGAATCCCATTTGAGGGTGTCAGCCAGTATCTAAGAAGAAAGGAGACATCTGAGTGGCAGCATGGACATAGTTGTTGTACTGAAACTTGGCATCAAGTAGAAGATTGTTCCAATCATCCTGCCTCCAATTGCAAAATAGATGGAGGTACTGCTCCAGTTCCTGGTTGACATGCTCAGTCTGGCCATTGGACTGAGGGTGGTAGACAGTGGAAGTATGCAACTTCACATTGAGAAGGCAGTATAGTTCCCTGGTGAATTCTGCAACAAACTGAGGTCCACAGTCAGAGACATAGGCATTGGACAAGTCATGGAGGTTCCAGACATTTTTCTGGTATGAGACATACCTGGAGTTCATAAGTCAAGGATGACACAAGCCCCAGGATAGCAGGTGGACTATATACCCCTTTTTGAGTCATACTGATATAAGGTAAGACACAATTTTGTAATGATGGTCTTATATTTAATAAGTAACTTTAAAAAATATGCACTGGATGATATTGTAACAACTCATTGATGAGGTAGGTTGACACATTCTTAGACAGATTCCTTGACAATAGATTAGCAACACCCATGGCTGAGCAAGTGGTATGGGTGGGAATGAAGTGTGCTTGCTTGCCACAGAGGTCTACTACTACCATGGTGGCATCATCCATGGGAATCTAGCAGCTCTACAATAAAGTCCACTGAGGAGGAATAGGCAGAGGATGGAGTTGACCTATGGGAGGTTGATAGTGGAGTTTAGTCTGGAGACAGAGATTACAGGTGCTGGTGTAGGAGTTGATGTATTGTGACATTTGTGGTTGCCAATAGTTACAAGAAACCAGCTCCAGTGTCTTCCACTTACCAGAGTGGCCAGCAATTCAAGAGTCACAATGCTGTTCCACAATCCATTTTTGAAGGTTTGGCACATTGAAGACATAAATGCACCCCCAGAAGGTGAGAAGGTTGTTCTCCAAGGCCTGCTCATCAGTTTGTACTGACTTAACCCCACTCCTCTGTTGAGCATGCAGGGCCATGGCTGCCTTGGCAACCACATTTTCCTGAGCACCTTCCTGGTTACCTAAGCAGATTTCATGCAGAATGCTCACCTCTTCTCCTTGACTAGCAATGCCTTCCAGAGCATGAATGGCAAAGAGCTCCAGCTTAAGAAGAATAACATTGCTATTGTCTTCAGCTCTTGAACCATGGTCAGCCCATTTAGATAGTGCATCAGGCTTATCCATGCTCCATCCATGTGGTGCAAGGAGAAGTTAAAGTTAGCCAGGTATAGAGACCATTGAGCCTGCTGACAATTGAGTTTTTTAGCAGTTCAGAAGTACTCTAAGTTCTTGTAGTCTGTTCAGACTTTGAAATTCTGCTGTGTGCCCTCCAGAAAGTGCCACCACTCCTCAAAGGAATGGATAATAGCAAGCATTTCCTTGTCATGGATCTCATAGTTGTGTTTCACTGCATTGAGACTCTTGAAGTTGAATGCCACTGAGTGCCACTTGCCATCTTTGTTAAACTGCTGATAACTACTCCTGTGGCAAAGTCAGAACTATCAGTTTCAATGCCAAAGGGAGAATTGTCATCAGGGAAGAGAAGGACAGGCTAGAAAGTGACTGCCTGTTTGAGTGCATCAAAGGCACCCTGCTGTGCAGCCTCCCAGCACCAAAGAGTATCCTTTCCAATGGGATCAAAGAGGGGGCAAGCATGCTGAGAGAAGTTCTGAATGAACCTCTGGTAGAAATTGGTGAAGCCTAAAAAGGCCTGCACCTCTTTCTTGTTCCTTGGCACCAGCCACTCTGCCACACCAGCTACCTTGACAGGGTCCATCTCAGCCATTTCATAAGAGATGTTCAGACCAAAGTATTCAACCTTAGTCTCTTCAAATGCACACTTCTTGAGCCTAAGGTATAGCTGGTGTTGGCAAAGACATTCCAGTACAATGTGTGTAACTTGTTGATGCTTCTCCAAGGTCTCAGTATAGATGAAGATATTGTTGAGGTATGCACAAACCACACCTTCCACAATAAAGTCTTGGAAGATGTCATTAATCATTGTCTAAAAGGTGGCAGGGCTATCAGTAAGGCCAAAGAACATTACCAGAGGCTCAAAAAGTCCACAATTAGTTCAAAATGCTGCCTTTTGCTCATTGCCTTTTTTGATGTGCACATTATTGTAGCCCCAGCAGATGTCTGACTTTATGAAATAGCATGCACCTCAGAAGTTATTGATGAGCTCAGAAATGAGGGGCAAAGAGTAGCAGTTCTTCACAGTCATCATGTTCAGGACTCAATAATCCTGAACCAGACAAAGAGATCCATCTTTCTTCTTGATGAAGAAGACTGAAGAGGCCATGGGAGACTTTGAGAGGTGTGTACAGCCAGAGTCAAAATTCTCCCACAAGAAAGCATCCAGTTTGTCCTGCTCCTGAGAAGCCAGAGGATACACTTTGCAACTAGATGGTTCTGCATCTGGAATAAGCTCAATCACATGATCCCATTGCTTCTGCTCAGGAAGAGAGTTGAAAGAAGCCTTAGAATACATCCTCAAAGTCCTGGAGGTGATATGGAACAGCATCTCTAAATGACTTTGATGCAGAGTTGGCAGCAAAGGCTTGAGCCAGGTGCTGTAAGGTGGTCTGGCTGGCTCTGATTTCTTCTGCAGTCAATGGAAGTTGTAGAGTGGCTGCATAAATCCTATCACCTACCTCTATAGCCTCATCTGGAGACTCCTGATCAGGAGCACAGATGAACTCACCCTTGCATCCATTGTCCAGCTAAGCTTTGCTTACTGCACCTCAGACATCCTCATAGAGGGCCTCTCTATGAGGGAACACCAAAGGAGGAGGATTCAGCAGATCAATATTAGCAAAGGGGATGCAACCAACTTGGCAGCCATGTATAGCTGCACACCCTCAAATCAATATTCTATGCTCATCTTTGGCTTCCTTTGCACAAGTAGAACATCATTGAGGGCAGCAGCTCATGCACACTTCACCCTTACATAGTCCAGTCAATTTCAGAGAGAAATGCACAAAAGAAGAAGCTTGAGAATGAAGCCAACACACAATGTGATTGCATTGACAATAAAGGATTTGTAAGGGCAACCTCTGGAAGTTGTGGGATACAATGGTAACTAATTACCTGGCAGAG
>JABCKQ010009035.1:0-10156 GCA_018857305.1 Termitomyces sp. T159_Od127 | reverse complement strand
ATCCATTCCATTATAAGTTAAAAGGTGTTGTTTATTACAGTGAACATCATTTTACTAGTAGATATGTAGCAGGTAACAGAGATGTGTGGTTCCATGATGGACTTACTGGACACACGATGCTTAAAGAGTCTAATCATGTAAAGGAAATTGACATGTCAAAATGCAGGTCAAAAACAGCAACAATGGCTGTATATGTAAGAATGTGTTAGCAGGTAATACACACGCATAGACATAATCAACGTATGACATTGCATACTCGTGACCCAAAAAAATATGCTTACATAAACAGTAGCTGGAGCAGGACAGCAAAAAAGGTCAAACACAGACATCGACGCAGAAATGTATACAAAAACACTGGCTATAGCTAAACATGTATAGCTGGAACAAGAGGAGGAAAAAGATGTTTAGCAATCAATTAGAAGTAGACCTTGGATATGCCGTGCGTTGCAACGGCCCATTCTCAACGGTACTCATGATCCAGGGCTTCATAGAACCGGGTGGCTGATCGCTGTTAGAACTCATTTCTAGGCTGTCTGACAAGCACCGCAATCACCCTGCCATTATCATTGAGCAAAGTTGAGGTTCGCTACTTAAGAGTCAGATAGAGTCACAATGGAAGGTGTCAGACGTACAATCCATCCCACTGTACAAGGGACATATCTTCTTCCTCTGAGAACTTTTTAAGACTCCGTACCTCCCCATTGCCAGCGTTGAACTGGTCTTGAATTGCCTGATATGTGCCTTGAGCAGTGTGGAAGTCTTTTGAAGCAATTGCAGTTTGGATGGGCCTAATCGACTCCACATCGAGTCTCTTGGTTCGTAAGGAAGGCATGTGTCCTTCTTTTTTGATCTGTTCAAGGCGGTGCTTGCGCTGTTTGTTATGCAGGTGATTGGTAGATGTGGATTTTGAGGGGATTCCGATCTGAGATGAGCTGCTCTTTGGAGCATTGAGCAGCGGCTTTGGAGGTTGTAAAATGGAGGTCTCAGTTGATGATTCCTTCAGACCATTCCTTTTACATTGAGCTGTTTCAAATGCAATGAAGGCGCTGTCAAGGCCGATGGCGGCATTAACGGGGCATCTTCACCCTCGAGATGATGA
Organism: Termitomyces sp. T159_Od127; assembly: GCA_018857305.1. Taxonomy (NCBI): domain Eukaryota; kingdom Fungi; phylum Basidiomycota; class Agaricomycetes; order Agaricales; family Lyophyllaceae; genus Termitomyces; species Termitomyces sp. T159_Od127. Next base: position 9,057 of record JABCKQ010009035.1, on the reverse strand, counting down.
GCTTCTTGCAGGAGTGCGGAGAAATCAAAACCGCTACAGCAGTATATTGAGACCATCTTGTAGGGAGAGAATGAGCCAGATCGAGTCTTGAGAGAACAAGAATGGGTTCAATGGGACTGGGGTTGAAGGAAAGGAGGGTGGGCTTACAACTCTTGAGGCGCACATGCATGCGGTGTAAGATAGACGTCTGTCATGAATTTCTTTGAGAATCTTTCAAGAAGACAAGCCGATTTTCTCAGCCACAAACGCTCCAGCATTCTTGTCTCCTTGGCCCCAGGTGTGATTCCGGAAGTAGCCAAGCACGTTGGAGCAAAGGAGGCTTGGATTGACGGATTAATCGGATATAATCCGCTCACCTTTTGTCAAAAGGCCTTCCAAGGGTTGACGTTGAGAGGTTTTGACATGCCTAGTAATATATGTAGATGGAGTCCCCGCCACCCACAAATGATGAGTTCAAACTTCAACTTAAGTCCGCAAATCTCATTACATGTGAGGCGCTTGAAGCTTGAAGCTTGAAGACCCGACCACGTCACGATATTGATGCACCTGCTGAGTGGAGTCCGAGTGTGTGTCAATTACAACCTCTAGCTCTATCAGACATGTCGCCCTGTTCGATCTGTCACTGACGCCGCCCTTGATTTCGATAACCAAAGCTTCGCGGATTTGAGGACTAGTTAAGGCACAGACTACGGCGGCTAACTCGTTGGTCGAAGTGGAATAGGAGACTCTGTAAAAATCAGTTTTAAACCCTTCTTTCTTACTTGCCAATATGCATATTTGATAAAGCAGCGCACTCTCCGTCTACCACCAGCAGGCACGTATTTTTGTCCTGTCCATCCCTTGATCCACGTGGCAACCACACACTCCACAACCTCGACTCGCTGAACAGCAACCCCAAATGCCACGCTGTTGGAATCGCCGATAACCTCGAATGTCAGGGGTGGCCAACAAATGGCCACCACCATGGCCGACGGCCAATATCCTTTCTTTCTTTCTTCCTATGATCCTCATACCATCTTATCATACCACAATCAACCATTGTTCCACTGACACTTATATACTGCACGTACAAAACAACACCCTCAGTCACTTATATACGACTGAGGGTGAGTAATCTACACGATCCAGAATGCTACTTACACTAATATCGTACCTTAGGATATTAAACTTACAATATCTGAATAGGTACGACTTGAATATAGTCACTTATACACGACTGAGGGATATTAAACTTACAATATCTGAATAGGGTTCTAACACATGCCTATGTTCACAAAGCCTTCATCATGCAGCGTTGATACATAGTGCGCAGAGGGAAATTCAAGGAATATGACAAGGCTGTTTCATCACTACATATACTTGCAAAACGCACATACTTTTCTCCCTCACACTCATAATTCTTTACCTGCACCCGCCTCCAGCTCACCTACAAACTCGGACACGGACGAAGACAAAGAGCATGAGGACGAAGAATAGACGAGCATAAGGTACCCGTGTTGGAATAGCAAACACGTCTTGGTCAAGTAAATCGGTCTGCATAGCCGACTTCACTGTTTTTTTGCGACAGATGTCTTGGTGGAACTTAAGCCACACGAATCAAATGGTTTACCGCAGCCTTTGATTGCCAGAATACTCGGACCCCATGCCAAGTTACATAATGCAAGAAAATAGCATATATAGTGTAAGAGTTGTTACTTGGAACCTCAGTTGTTGTTGACGCAACTGAGGTATGATCTGTTTAATATTTGTATTGAGTACGTACTTACACACCTTGTAATGGGTAAAACAAATATAGTTGTTATTGACGTAACTGAGTGAATAACTTGTAATAACCCGTGCATGAGGTATGTTTTGCGATCCTCTGGCGCTGGTGTACTGTAGCATTGATGTTTCTGACGTAGAAACCGCGTTTCAGATCAAAGGCCAAGTCGCCTGCAACAAATCTTAACGGGGACCAAATGGAAGTTGAGCGCAAGCAGGGGAAGCAGGTATGCTTTTTGTTTCTTTGGATTAGGGGATGTTGCATTGATCGTCTTGATTCCAGGTCAACGAGCCCGAATGAGGCTGAGGTCAATGATACAGCCGAGATCGCTGACAAGTCCGACTCGGAGGTCGTAAGTCATAATGCTTGAATATACTAAATATCCGTTTCATTCTAGTATGCGTGTAGGAATGGGACAAACTGCTATCGACGGCAGTTTTCTACCAGTTTCCTGCTTGGTCCATTGCATTGCCTTCCTCTTCCTATGTACTGCTAACTCAAACACAGATGCTGACAAATTCATAAGTTCTCCGTGCGTTTTCAGCAAACGCACAATGGTTTAAGCAAGAACCCCTCAAGCCCGTATATGACGCTTGAATTAATTGAGTATTGCCAATATTGGATGTAAATTAGATGTATTGTATCAATACAATATATTGTATCATAGCTTTTGCGCCTCTCTCAATTCTCAATGTATGCTCTACAAGTTGGGCATGTTGCAAACGTTTTTGATGCGATCCATCCATCCAGGCATTCCTTACAAAAGAGATGGCCACATGTCAAACTGAAGGGGTATTGGTGAGGTTTGAACGAAATAGACTTGGAGTACAGCTCTCACGTACGTTGTTGCTGGTATTTGAGCAATATCACAGCAAATACTGCAATAAGTAAGACTCTTCAAGACAGGAACAAGCTTGACTTTGGCGTTGAGGACGCATAAGGCGGGTAGAACGCATGCACAGGACACTCATGGGAAAAAGTATAGCCATGAGACTGTATGCGAAGTGCCCACCATTCCTTTGGGATGAGTTCTATAGACAAACTATGGTATGGCAAGAAGCCGAATTACTCCTACATCCGTGAGATAGGTTGCCGGGTATTTGTCCTCATATTGGGCAAACACAACCCTAAAATCTATGAAAGGGCAAATGAATGTACATTGATAGGTTACGGCCCAAAAGCCAAGGCTTATAGATGCTACAATAAAGTGACAAAATGGGTATACAGCACATACCATGTCAAATTTATCAAACATCAAGACGATTCGAACACAACAAGCCTGACAATACCATCTCCAGCTCCAGAACGCACCACACCTGACTCATCCACAGCCACAACGGCTCCAGACCATGTAGAGACCCCGATTATTGATGCAATCATGAAAGGAGCACAAGACCAACGATACATATTTCCAGACAATGGTGAACAAACCACACCTCCACTGGGCATACCTGTGGACCTGATTCCTCAAGATAATCCTGAGGATTGAGACCAACTGGCCGAACATATCCAGGACCCACCCTGACAATCAGCACAAATTCCAATACCAACAGCCCGGAGTAGACCAAACAATGCACCAGAAACACCAGTGGAGCATGCTGTACAGGAATCAAGAGAATCAGCAGACCGAATTCATGAAGCTAAAGCTGACCATCAGCATGCGATCGAGGAACTATATCATGATGACAATCAAAATCATCAAGTTCCACAAGCAGCTGGAAATGAAAATGTGGACCTAGACCATGCATTAGCAACAATTAATGAGACAGAGGAAAACCTAAGTATAGATGCAGAGGATGTTGACCCAGAGGTGCCAAAGACATGGAAACAAGCCCAAGATTCCCCCAATGCTGAAAGATGGAGATTAGCCTATGAAGACAAACTCAAGTCCCTGAACATGGGAGTATACCGACTAATCCCTAGACATGAGGTACCTTCAGGTCATTGAATACATTGAGGCCGACCAGTATTTGAACTAAAGTGTAATGAAAAAGGCAATGTCATGTGATTCAAGGTTCGACACGTCTTGCAGGGATTTAATCAGATATATGGACAAGAATACACTCAAACTACCTCACCGACAGCGTGCATGGAATTGTGGCGGATCTTACTTCATCTGGCAGCAATGCAGGGCTGGAATGCCATGCAGAGCAATGTAAAAACCGCATTTTTATATGGTGTTCTACCAGAGGAGGAGACTACTTACATGGAGCAACCACAGGGCTTCAAGGAACCAGGCAAAGAAGACCATGCCTGTAAGTTAGAGAGAGGGCTTTATGGGATGAAGCAGGCGGGGCAAATTTGAAACACTATCTTGAATGAAAACATGGTAGGAAGGTGGGGGTTCATGAGGCTGGCCTGTGAATCCTGTGTCTATTACAGGAAGTCCGATCATGGAGTAGTCATTGCCTCTGTTCATGTGGATGACTTCTTGTCAGTTGTGAGCTCCAAACATGCAAACAAACACTTTGAATCCCAACCAAGAGACATCTGGACCATCTCAGATCTGGGCACACCATGACAGATTGTGGGGATTGTGGTCAAATGGGATAGAGAGAATAGGGCAGTGTACATCTCACAAGGACCCATTATTGACAAGTTGATCTCACAGTATGGCCAGAAGGAAGCCAACCCACTCTCGTTACCGATGGAGCCAGGTTTGAAGTTATGGAGGACTGATTATTCCAAGTTGACACAAAAAGAATGGGAAGATATTGCCAAGATACCTTACTGACAGCTGGTGGGAGGCTTGATCTGGCTTGCTATATCCTCCTGGCCCGACATATAATATGCTGTCCAGCAACTCAGTCAGTATTTCGATTCTTACTCAGGACATGCACTTCTGAGTGCAGAGTTTTCACTTTCAAAGGACAATGTCTGGATCCTCTAAAACAGCAACTGTACCCTTGCTTGAAGCACAAGTTTCTCTTTTCTTTGGAGAGACAGAGGGTTTTACCCTTGGTTTGATAACCTTAGGCAAACCAGGCCAAGACCCAGGTGGTGTGAAACTAATGTTTCTTTTTGTTTGGGTGGACTCCTCATGGAGACCTAAAAGTGTGTGTTTGTGCAACAAAAGCCCCTCGTGGTGGGCTCCAGATGATGCAAATCTTGATTTATCTTATCTAATCAATAGTGTATCAGATTAGATTTAGATAGATATATTCACTTTGTTGTGCTGGGCTTAATTACACATGCACACACTTTTAAGTGACAAAATAATATAGTTTGATTTGATATGAAATAAAGGTTTGGTTCACACAAAAGAGAGACCAATAAACCCAATTTTAATTCAAATATAAAACTAAAATATTCCAAGTGGTCCCACTAAAGACAAACCTGAGCTCCTGAGCCTAAGAGGTCCATGCACTGGAGACTCCATGCCATGGCAAGCTGTTTGCTTGCCTGACATCCCCAGTAACCTTCCTATATATACCCTCCACTGTTGCACATGGACCTAGCATATTTTGCATGATTTTGCTGTGTTTTTGCATGTACCTGGAGAGGCCACTGCTGCCTTGGTATGCCCGGCCTCCTGGAGGAATGGCTTAGCCTTATTCCGGCAAAAACCATCTCTCCAGCCCTGTCCTAGCCAGCTGGTCCTTCCCTTGTCCTTTATCCATCCCTCTCATGGGTTCATGCATGTGACATTGAGGCGGATGGTCCACAGGCGAGCATAGGTAGTGGTGGTAGTCAGTAGATATGAAAACAGAGGTTCTTTGATCGCGATTGATGTCCCATCACTGGGTCAATGATCCATGGATGGTGGTCATCGCCAGGCACAGCCACCTGTCTGGTCAACTCTGAGATTGTGATGCAATCACCAAGATCTTGATATCATCACAGATCAGTGATCTGTGATGGTGGCCATCACTGAGCACAGCCACCTGTCTGGAACGTCAGATCCTGATGTCATGATGGATTCATGATCTCATCACTCGGCCATTGCCTTTTTGCATCAGTTTCATTTTGACTTCTTTCTTGTCAACATGGTGTTTCCCGCCATTGGTGTGGGATCAACAGTTTATTTCTACAAGGTACATCTACCATTTTTGCCATTTATCGTGGCCTACAGTTTTCAGCTTCACAATGCCCTCGTATTACTATGGTGCTGTGCGCTTAGTCACCACTACTTTTGTACAACCAAAGTCACACACTGAGAATTTATCTGATTTCTTATTCCTCTTGCCAAAATGCATAGTTTCATGGAAGGAATAAAACCTCAAGACAGATTTTCAAAATTCTTAAAATTGATGGAGATAGATTTTTTGCTCGACTTCAATTTGGCCACCTGCCATATATGGTAATAAGGGTCCTACCATATATAGTAATCTATACATCGAGAGCCACTGCAACTCTCTCTGGAATCCTTGTATGTGATGTATACCATACTGAACTGAATTTTTGAACTTGAATTTGTGCTTCCTTTGCTCCCAGACCTCCCCTGTATGCTTCCATCCACCTCTTCATTTGATGCTCCCATTTTCAGATAGTTGATATGGATACTGATTCCAATGCCTTTGGCATATTTTCTTGTAACATCGTGCATGTGTAATCACAGTGAACATGGAGATGTCTCTTGACAGCACCCCAGAAGAACTCAATGAAGTTGAGTTCACAATGAAATTTTGGCAGAAAGATGCAGAAATGCCCAGCAGCTTCAGTAGTCTCTTGAACAAGAGACATCTGCTCCATGAAGTCTGGCTGATTCTGAAGGCTTCGTTTGGTGCAACAATCAGTGGCTTCACTTGGACATTTGACTGCCTTTCCATCATTATCCTTCTGGGACTCACATTTTATAATTAAGCCTGATTGCCACAGCCCACACTCCTTCAGAACTTGTTGCATACCTTTGGGCTCACCCGGATGCTCTGCATGCTCTGATGGCAAGCACATTTTTTGTGTGACTCTCTCACCATCTTTGATAAACCAGCCATCATGCATCTTTGCCTGCCACCCACCTGGTCGCATATTCATCCGAGACACAAGAAGAGCATCTTTTGAATATGCAGAATGGCCTTGAGAATTGTCAATGAGAAATAGTGCCTTGTAACCAGGGATGTGCATGCTCAAAGGCCAGAATAATTTTCTCTTTCAACTGAACAGAATGTCAGTAGATATTAATTATGCGGTGGAATACACACCTGTTTCACAAAGAATTCTCCATTCCAATATCCATCATAATTTTTTCCATATTAAAGTGTGACACTTGCTTCCTTCAACCACCATTTTGTTGAGCAGATGACATCTGACTGATGCAACCCACATCCAACTCCCTTCTTTTTCAATGGCTGGTCACCCTTCCATACCCATGGCATCTTCTGGTCATCATTTGCCTGTGCTGTCATTTCATCATGGGCAACAAGAACAATAGGATTTTCTCCTGGAGCAAGATTAAGCTCAACCTCCTTGTTGACATCTCACACAACAAACTTAACAAGCCGACTCTCATATTCTGCCATCTTGGGAAGGAACACTCTTTGTCGGTACTCCACAACATCTTCTCGTTTATGTCCATCATAATATAAGGCTTTCTTGTGTGCAGTATACCAAAAACCTTCCTTATGGAGCCACCAGCATGCTGTTTGGAGGGAAATCCCTTTTGACACTTTCATTTGGATCCACAAAAAGAGTTCAACCTCAAGATACTTGCGTAAACCAGCGGGCATCTCTTCCTCAACAATATGATGAAGATACTTCTTTGCCTTGCCTAAAAGAAGTTTGTTTTTGGTAAATTCTGCAAGCTTTTGAGGGTTTGTTGACCACTTTTTGCTTCGTGGATATAATCACAGTTCATTCTCCACATCTGGATCATCAAGTAAAGAATAGACCTTTGTGTGGCAACCACGATCTGACTTTGGAAGCTTGCAAGTTTTGACACAGCTTGCAACCCATTGACAAACCATTCTTCCTCCCCATTTTGCAGCAAATCCTTGGCTCTCAGCAGCCCTTTCTGATGCTTCCATCACACGGCACCTATTATTTATGGACATATGAAGACACCTTTGAATGGAACGTGCACGGTAAGCCTGTAATCCATTTGATCCTGCAGCAAACTGAGTCTTCTTTGATGTGATAAGCTTCTTGATGTCATGCAGAGCAGCCATCAACATCTTGAGACAACTCTCCTTTGCAATCTTGTGTGCTTGACGTGCTGGAACATCTAACTTGCATCGTTTGAGTTTGGGAGGTAGGATGACATTGGTGGAGCTCAAAGGGTGATTGAGAACCAAGGTACTCATGGGCTCTCTCTGTGAGTTGTTGTCTCCATCGTCATCGGACTCATACTCTGAATCTGTTGGGAGATCTGATAGATATCCTCAACAGATCCCATCCTCATCATCAAGACTTTGTTCTCAAGTTTCTGGTGCTGCTCCTTCTTGTGGAAGTGACTCTTTCTTGGAAATAATAGTATCCGAAGTTTTGATATTAAAGAAGCCTCGAAATTTGTTTGCCTGTTCACTGTGAAATGGTAAGATATCACTTTCAAGCAGTTGCTGTGCAGTCCTGTGCTCTGAACGCTTCAACAGCCCATTGTAACCAAGTTTCCAGTTTGCCTCGGCCTTCTTCCAATCCTTCCGTGTCTTTGGTTGGGACAGCTGAGAATACAGTGAGCCTCTTTCAAAGCCTTCCATCTCCTTCTGTAAGCATTCCCACTTCTTTTTGAGTCCTTTCACTAGCTCTTCTCCCTCCAGTTGCTCAAGTTCTTCATCTTCTGATTCCATGTCATTGTCAGTGTCATTCCAGTTCCCATCCTCTGATTCCTCCTCTGATTCCTCATGATTCACTCCCCCAGTCCAGGCTGTACATTCATCATTGATAGGTGTGTCTGCCAAGCCAACCACAATCTCTTGATCAGAGCTGTCTGATATCAAGATATCCTTTTGAACTTCTCTTTGTTTGGCTCATCCTTCACGAGCACGAGCCGCTGCAGTCTTTAGAGCCTTGTGATGTATCATGTATGTATGTAGAAAATGTGTTAAATTCGATTTTTCACTATCTACCGACAAATCAGCACGTTGCTGGGCTCGACCCTGCCAAAAATAGGGTGCTGAAATCACTGGTTGCAGGGAACAATGTTCTCTGGCAAAACAATGTAAAAATATGGTAAAAATAATCCGATTGGTTTCAAATTTTCATTTGAGTGTTTTTGTCAAAACAATATAAAAAATATTGTAACCAAACTTAAAATGGTATTTCAATGGTACTTGCAATACAATCCAAATAGAAATAAAGAAAAAAATTATAATGCTCCTCAATTGTTCTAAACAATGTCTTTATGATATTTTGGTCCATGA
>JABCKQ010009034.1:0-10167 GCA_018857305.1 Termitomyces sp. T159_Od127 | reverse complement strand
ATCTTCCACCACTTCTACACCCACTTAATGATCCCCATAGAGTTCAATTACAACATCTACACCAAAGAGCTCCTTGCCATTGTTGAAGCCTTCAAGCAGTGGCAGGCCTACCTCAAGGGTGCCCCACATTGAATTCAAATCTACTTGGACTACAACAACCTCTAATACTTCACTATGACCAAACAACTCAGCCACCACCAAGCCCACTGGTCAGAAATTCTCTTCAAGTATGACTTCACCATCCACTACCACCCCAGCCAACTTGGTGCCAAGCTCAATGCCCTCACCTAAAAACCAGACATGTACCTCAAGAAGTTGTTTGAGGCAAAACACAACACTTTTAACCATCAAGTGGTAATTCCACCCAAACATCTTCATGCTATGCTGATCATTCATGAAGAAGGTATCCTACACTAAATTCATAATGCTTGCTGGTACACCTTCTTCACTCAGCATAACCCCCAGCACAACCCCACAGATAACGCTAATGCTGACTGCTCCTTCACACTCTCCCCCAACAACCGACTCCTTCTCTAAGATGGACAAATCTATGCCTCAGACCACAAGAAGATTTGCCTGGACATCCTCTGTCAGCACCACAACCACAAACTCTATGGACATCCTGGGATTTGTAAGACCCTTCAGCTCATCTCTTAGACTTACTTTTGAATAGGCATGAAGAAGGACGTCACCTGGTATGTCCAGGCTTGTGAGTTGTGTCTCTAGGCCAAGGTTTCTCACCACCATCCCTATAGTCTCCTCAAGCCCCTCCCCATTAGTCGCCATCTCTAGTCCTCCCTTTCAATAGACCACATTGTTGAGCTCCCCAAACTGATGGCCAGACCAAACAAGTGAACCAAACCCTGGACTAGTATCTCTGCCTCTATGTCAACCACCTGCAGAATGACTGGCATGCTGAACTGCTTCTAGTGGAGTTCACCTACAACAACACCCCCCCATTCCACTACTAAAGTGTCTTTTTTCTATGCTAATAAAGGTTACAACCCCCAGCTCACACTTTCCCTTAGAGACATCTTCTCCCATATAGCCCACAAAGTTGCCCAAGACCTCCAGTCACTCCACCAGTTCCTCCAAGATGAAATTTACATCACCAACAAAGCATATGCCAAATATGCCAATGATCACTGTGAAGTCACCCCTGACTGGACCCCCAGCACTCTTGTCTGGCTTGACCAGTGCAACTTGAAGACTCAACAACCCTTGATCAAGCTTGATTACAAACAACTCAGCCCCTTCAGGGTCCTCCAGAAGGTCTCAACTCACACCTACAAGCTCAATCTACCCCTGGGGCTCAAGGGCCTACACCTGGTCTTTCATGTTGATCTCCTTGAGAGATATGCCCTGAATCCCTTCCCTGGACAGTGACTCAGTTGACCACCACCCGTTGAAGTCAAAGATGAATATCACTACAAGGTTGATCACAGCCTTGACTCATGACTTATCCGCAGCCACCCTCACTACCTAGTTTGCTAAAGAGGCTATGGACCTGAGGATGACACCTGGAAACTCCAGAAGAACCTTGCTGGCACCCCCACCAAGCTATGAGACTTCCAATGGCGGTATCCCAACAAACTCCAGAACACTTGAGACTAACGCTCACAGATGGCATTAGTGGGCATAACCCCCACCTCTGGTTTTATTAGGGATTCAACTCCCACCAAGACCCCTATGTGTTCCCTTGTATATTTGCATTTCTTATTTCTCACAATTCACAAAAGAATGCTGGGCATGACAAGAAACATTATTTGACAATTACAAGTACAAATGTTACAAAAGTTCAAAAATTGGAGGACCAGGGCAGCACAGAAGCTCAGCGGCTAGTTGACTCCTCATCGCTCCATGTCACCCCACTCCCCCCTGACTCTGGCCCCACAAGCACCATTGCTATCTCTATTTGAGCTGCCAACAACGCCAGATGGTCATTCCACAGTGGCAGCAACTCTCTTGCATCAATTGCCACCTTCATCTAAGACTCCAGGGCAATTGTGTTCTGCTGTTGGTGCCCCACTAACAGCAGGTTCAGTTGGGCCATTCTGTGGTCCAACTCTGTGGGCAGGTCAAAGGGCATTCACCTGATGCCCTCTTGGAGTGATGCTTAAGCTGCTGATGCATCATTGAGGAGCAACTGGTGCTCCCAGACCCAGCTTGTGCTGACAATCAGCTAGGAAGGTAAGAATAGAGTGGTCACTCATGAAGGATATCCTCCTAGCATGACACCACCTTCATTTGTACCCAGTCTTGCTGCCAAATTGCCTGCTGTTTTGCTGACCATGCCACCCTCACCTTCTAACCCTCTCCTAGCACTGCCTCCACAATCCTCACCTCCAGCTCTGCCACCCAGGCCTGCAATGCCACCACTTCAGCCTCATGCGCCCTCATTACTGCCAATGCCATTCTTGGTTTCGCCAAGCATTGTTCTGGTTCATTGTTGCTGCTCTCACTCCATGCTCCCTCCTAACTGCCTGCTCAAATGACTCTGCCAAAGACTGGCACAACTGCATGTTGAACTCTACCAGCCCCCTCTCAACTGACCCCTCTAAAGCAGCCCATGGACATGATGAATATATTGCGCCAAGGCCTCTTGCTTGGCCCTGCCTCCAGGGACACAAATGCCCACCGCTTGCCCTTAGCCACCACTGATGGCCTCTGCCTCCCACATGGAAGACTCACCCTGATGACCGAGGCTGGGGCTGACTCCTCCTCACCATAGAGAATGATAACTCTAAAGAGACGCGACATGATTAAGTAGACCCAGGTAAGAGAACTAACTCATGGCTATGCCTTGACTCCACCTAGCAATGCTCAAACAACACCCAGCACTCTCCATAGGCTGCCCAAGCACTAGTGCTACTCTCATCAGATGGAGGAGAGAGTAAGAGACAAGGATGAGGATAATAAAGGTATGAGAAAAGGAGTGATTGAAATTTGGTGAAGTTTTTTTTTCTTTTTATTATGTATAAGACTTCTTGATGGCCACCAGACTTCAACTTTGATGCCAGAAGCAGCACAGCTACACACAACTGCCACATGTGTCAAGAGTCTTGACGCTAAAGGAGGGGTGATGTCACAACCTGCTACTGACCACCGGTACTAAGCCCTGGCTCTGGGACTCTGGCCTCTCCAAACTAGCCTCCACAATGTCCTAGGCTTGGACCACTACCTGACCAGCCACCTCAGCAGCCTCTGGCCATCACCACCTGTCACCATCACTAGCCACCACCACCTTAGCACTCCTCAGCTATCACTGTCACGACCTGCCACCGACTCCTGAGACTCAGGCCAAGCCTCAGAACTTCAACCCCCACAACTGCCCCAGGCCCAGACTGCTACTCGGCCAACCACCTTGGCAACCCCCAGCTATCACCACCCATCACTGCCACCAGCCACCACCACTCCCAGCATCCCCTTGGCCATCACCACTGTGACTGCCACATCAGTGCCAGCCCCAGCTATTGCACCGCCTGTGACTGTTATATCAGCACTGGCCCTGGCTATTTCTGGCACTTCCCCAACTGCAGCCACCACATCAGCGCTCCCCCAGCCCATGCTAAGACCCCATCATGCATCACAATCACGCATCACTGCTGACCCAATCCCTGCATGCCATGCTCCGCTCCTGCTCACCTCCTTGCCACCTTGTCATCGAGTGTCTCTGCATTCTCAGTGCAAGACCTCCATGCCACGTGACATGTTTCAACCTCCACTGCTGCCTTGCACAATCCTTGAATTTCACCCTAAGCCCTGGCGCTGCGACCCACCACTGGGACCCAGGCCTGAGCCCCAGGGCCTACCTACCGCACAGTATATAAGTTGTAGAGTAGCAAGTAGTACTCTAGTCTTGATATTACCGTATCTCTTGTATTGTTTCATTGTGTTTTGCCTCTGTCTCATAGTCTTGCATGTTCTGGTCTCTGTTTTGACTCTGCTTCATTTATTATCATACTCATCTTGTATCTTCTCCTATTCATTGTTTCTGCTCGTCTCTTACTCTAATTCCATCTCTGCTTTACTCTTCCTCTCCTTGTCAACCTCTAAGTTCCCCTTGTTCTTTGTCTCTCACCTCAAGTCTCAACTTGTTCTGCTTCCACTTCTCTTTATCTTATCTCAACTCTTTCCTCTTTTAGCTCGCTTGATCTCTGCTCTTCTCGCTTCCATACCTGGGACTTGCTAAGTCCCTGTGCTTGCCCACTCTTTATTTGGTGATCCTTGGGACTTGCTTGTGCATCGGCGCTTGCTTGTTCCATTCTCTTGCCTCTCTGGGACTCACACCTATCCCCAGCACTTGTCCTCCACCCCTCATCAGCACTCGCCCTTCCTCATTGTGTTACCAGCAACCCCCAACTCATGTCTCTGGCTCCACTTTGGTCTTCTATGCCTTGCACTCCTGCCAGTACGCTGCATCTGTGGACACAGTGCTCACCATGTAAGTACTCACCCAGTGGACTGAGCCCCTGTGGTCAGCGGAACCTGATAATCACTACCTGCAGCCGCCATATCAGCGCTAGCCCTGGCTATCCTTGGCGCTTTTTCCAACCACAGCTGCTACATCAGCACCAGCACTGGCAACTCCCAGCGCTTCCTCCAGCCTCTGCCAAAGCCTCCCTCAACTACCATCAAGATGCCCATCACACATCACAACCATGCATCACTGCCAGTCTGACCTCTACACGTCATGCCTTGGTCCTGCTCACCTCCTTGCCTCATTGTCATTCTATGCCTCCATGCTCCCAGAGCAAGACCTTCCTTTGAGGAGCTTCCTTTGTGCCGCACAACATGCATTGACCACCACCACTGCCTTGCATGATCCCTGAGCTCCATCTCAAGCCCCAGCGCTGCAACTCATCACTGGTGCCCAGACCTGAAGTTCAGGGCCTACATACCATCCAGTATATAAGTTGTAGAGTAGCATTAAGTACTCTGGTCTTGATATTGCCATATTGTCTGTCTCTAGTTTTTTGTTTTGTTTCTGTTTCCTAGTCTCACATGTGCTGGTTTCTGTTTTTTGACTTATCTCATTTTCATTTTGTACTTGTCTCATATTGCTTCGCTTCTCTTGTCTCTACTCATCTCATATCTCTCAATCTAACTCTCTTTCTCCCTCTTTCTCTGCCTCAAGTTTCTAAGTCTTTCTACCTCTTCTCTCTTTTTTTGCCTTAGTCTTGACTTGTTTCATTTCCCCTTCCATCTCTTGTCTCAACTTTCTCTCCTTTTGGCTTGATTAGATCTCCATGCCCCTATCTCTGATCTCAAGACTCACTAAGTCCCATCGCTCACCCCATCTATCTGTTCACCAGCTCTGGGACTTGCTTATACACTGGTGTTCATCTTTCACTCTACTCTCACACCCTCAAGACTTGCACTCACTCTGGCACTTGTTCTTCAACTCTCCTCTTCATCCTTAGCACTTGCACTCTTGCCCTGGCATTACCAGTGATCCCTTGCTTGCTGCTTGCATCCCTGGCCTCACCCAGTCTCATATGCCCTGTACTCTTGACAGTACCACTGTATTTGTGGACATTGTATGTGCCACATGAGGATTTGCCCAGTGGACTGAGTCTCTGTAGTCAGCAGAATCTGACAGTAACACATGCATGTGGAACCAGTTTCATGCTTCTCCATCAACAAACTCTTGGAGCACAAATATGTGCTCTTGATCCATGTCATCTCCTCTGTAGCAGCACACTGCTAGGTGATAACTGACATCCATGGCCCAGTCTTCCAGTTGGGAAAACTTATGACCTCCAGCATATGCTCAAATATGCTTTTCTTCTGATTTACGGGGTTGTACCCCATCCAGGAACTTGAACCTAACTCCCAAGGAGTTATCTACTAGATAATTGAGGTGGTCATGCATATGGTCCATGTAGATCCTGACTGCTTCATTCATCCCTGGCATGGTTGCATGCAAATCATGAGGAGAGAGCATAGACCATGCCCTTGTGCATATTGGACTTGGTCCTCCACCCATTGCTCTTGGAGCTGTACTGGTGGTGCCCTAGAAACTGGTGTTTCTGGTTGATGACCTGAGCATCCTTGATCATCTCAATGATCCCACCTGTCATGGCCAACATTTTGATGCCCATCTCCTTGGTCACTGTGGTGATCACCATTGCCACCATCATCATCCAAATCCTTGTCTAGTTCTCCAGTTCTCACAGCAAATTGTTGCCTCATATCATCAACTTGTGTGACCCCTTTGCACCCTTGAAAAACTACACCTTGGTTGTCTATTAATGACTCACCTTATTCCTGCAAATCTTAATTGCAGATGTATTGATAATTAATGTGCTCGTTTCAGATGTCTGTAAGGGTGACCTCCGGGAGTTGCAGCTCAATCACACAACTAGCAGAGGGGAATCTGAAGTCATATTAGGCATGATAATCAATGATACAATAGTAACTAATCACCTAGCAGAGGGAAATTTGAAGAGAACAAGTCTAAGGATTCCCCGCTGCTCAGTGCAGTGCATCAGTGGGCGGTGAAGGCATGAGAACAACTGTACAGGTAACTGGAGCTAACCTTAACCTTGGATAATGTTCAAACAGGGAGTGCAGGAAGTTCTGGGGCTTTTCTAAAAGTGTTGTGATGTGCCAAAAATGGAAGTTGAATGGAAGTTCCTTGACAGTGTCTCCTGACTTTTCCATTGTTAGAGGCACTAACAGTGCCTCTTCTCCAGCTTGTTCCTTCTGTTTGAACACTGTTACCAGACCTAATCCCTGGTGGCATGTTGTCTGCTCTGACACCATGTCCTGTCCTTGCCTAGCCCCTTGTTTGGGCTGCCCACTCCTGAATGGAGTACTATGTGCCAATGCACTACCTTGTGTAGTGTCACATATTGGACAGGTCCATCCATTGTTTCTGTGGCTACTGTGGTAGTCTTGGGTATGCTCAGGCAGAGTAGCAATGCCATATTCATTGCTGGAAATGACATCCCTGATGTAAACAATTTCTCCCCTGGTCTAGCACCAAGGTTCAAGATCAACTTTATCCATGATGTGGATAGCCCACTCAACATTCCAAAACTTTTGCTCATCTTGTAAATCACTTTGTCATTTTGTTTGGGCAGGTATTGGTATTTCAACATGGACAGCATCTCCATTAGTTGGGAACCAGCACCTGGCTCCAATAACCCTGGTGGTTGATCATTTGGGTCTGCCATAGTACCATTGTATTGACATGGCCCAAAAAAAAGAAGTCAAGAAGTTTGATAAGTGTTGCCTAGTTTGGTAACAATAACCCAGAGTCTAAAGCCAATAGCATAAGATTAAAAAAATGTAGCCATTGGCTACAGATAGAACAATCTTGCATTGATCACACAGTAGCTGAATCAGACCAAATTATCAGATTAAACTAAATACATTGTGAATACAAGATGTTGTCTTACATAAGTCTAAGGGCACACATCACCAGCACAAGCCAGTTACTAAATATAGTAACTACAACACATTAATATGCATTAAAGCTGGTCACAGTAACCCATAAGTTATGGAGATGCTTGGACACAAGGAGGAGTACTAGCAAGTACATGTGGTCACTAGGCACAAGTGCCATATTATAGGCAGTAAGGAAACAGTGCATACAAATCAAAAGAATGCATCTGGATTCACACACTTATGAAGGCTATAGGATGGGACCTCACAGCCCACTTAACAACTCTATTCTATGACAACAAGGCAACAAGTACACTCTTAGAAGACCCAATGGTATATACAAGGGTAAAACACTTCAATATCAAATACCACATCATATACAAGCATGCACAAATAGGTGAAATTGTTATCAAATATATTAATACTAAGGACAACATTCAACATAATTGCACCATGCTTCCATGCAAGAAGAAGATGACAGAAGTTGGTTTGTGGTAAGGAGGAGTGTTGGATCTGATTGTCACCATCTATGTGATGTGAGAAAGGATGAAGAAGTCAATTGTGAGCACTGCTTTGTTGAAAGACAGCTTTGTCCATAGATATTATATATATATTATGCATGACTCAAGCTGATCCTCACTTGAACTTACATATTCTGAGAGTAAGTCTTTATACACACAATACATTAGAAAGTAACTAACAAACCGCACTTAAATTGTACTTACATGTGTATTTAGATATATAAATATAGTTTATGTTTCTATGTTCTGAGAATTATATTTACATGTGTATCTAGATTCCAACAAATCTTTTCTTTGCTGTGTATTTTGTATATGTGTGCCATCTTTGACCAGAAAACATCTCAACTTATATATACTATTACATTGTACTTTCTATTACAGATAAAATAATAAATTATGGGAGCAAGACTGCTGGTCATTGCTAAATTGTATATAGCCTTTCAAATTAGATTCATTGTGCATAATACAAATGCAAGCATCCCAGATCAACTTTGCAATGTACTTACAATATGCCTTGAACTTTAAGTGAGCATTTGAATTCCAAATGTAATGATAACTTACTATTTTTTGGCAAATAACACTTGATCCATTGGCTGCCCAGCTTACATTGAGATAAATCAAGAGAAAGAGAGCCATATCGAGAGATGATGAGAGTATTTTGAGGATGATGGAGTATTTTCAAAATGTCATGTGGAACCCACATTAGATAAGTATGATCAGAAGAGGACATAATCCAGCCATCTGAATTAGAAAACCATGGCAAGTTAACTGTTAATGGTTGAAGTTGGTCATCAGAAATGATAGTCAAGGTTTCATCAGGTATAAATGCAGTGGATGTGATTGCAGTAATGTGACTTTGTAACTCTTGTACTTGTCCATCAGCAAATATATGAGGATGTTTATTAGCTAAGACATTCCACACTCGAACAGAATTGTCGTTGGATCCAGATACAATATGCCTTCCATCAGGTGAAAATGCAACAGATGTGACTCCAGCAGTGTGGCCTTGTAACTCTTGAACTTGTTTACCAGTTACAACATACCAGAGTCTAACAGAGTTGTCATCTGATCCAGAAATAATTTGCCTTCCATCAGGTGAAAATGCAACAGATGTAACTCTAGCAGTGTGACCTTGTAACTCCTGGACTTGTTTACCAGTTAAGACATACCATACTCGGACAGAGTTGTCATTGGATCCAGATATAATGTGGTATCCATCAGGTGAAAATGCAACAGATGTGACACCAGCAGTGTGACCTTGTAACTCTTGAACTTGTTTACCAGTTACAATATACCATAGTCGGACAGAACTATCATCAGATGCAGATACAATTTGCCTTCCATCAGGTGAAAATGCAACAGATGTAACTCTAGCAGTGTGACCTTGTAATTCTTGTAGTTGTTTACTAGCTAAAACATCCCACACTCGAACAGAGTTATCATTAGATCCAGATACAATATGCCTTCCATTAGGTGAAAATGCAACAGATGTGACTCCCTTAGTATGACCTCGTAGTTTGAGTTGTTAACCAGCTAAGATATCATATACTTGTACAGAATTGTCATTAGACCCAGATACAATCTGCCTTCCATCAGGTGAAAATGCAACAGATGTGACTCTAGCAGTGTGACCTTGGAACTCTTGCAGTTGTTTACCAGTTAAAACATCCCACACTCGAACAGAATTATCATAAGATCCAGATACAATTTGGCTTCCATTAAATGAAAATGCAACAGATGTGACTCTAGCAGTGTGATCTTGGAATTCTTGCAGGTTTCTTCCAGCTGAAACATCCCATACTCTAACAGAATTGTCATAAGATCCAGATACAATTTGGCTTCCATTAGATAAAAGTGCAACAGATGTGATGCCATCAGTGTGACCTTGAAACTCTTGCAATTGTATACCAACTAAGACATCCTACATGGCGTGTGGAGGTTGGGCAGCAGTGATGTGTGATCGTGATGCATGATGGGGGTCTCGGCGCAGGCTGGGGGTGATGGGTGGTGCCGGCGCTGACGTGGCAGCTATGAGCAGTGTGATAGCCGAGACCGGCGCTGATGTGGCGGTCATGGCAGTGATTGCCGGGGATGCTGCAAGTGGCGGTGGCTGGTGGCATTGATGGGCGGTGATGGGCGGTGATGGCCGGGGGTTGCTGAGGGAGTTGGCCGGGTAGCGGTCTGGGCCTAGGGCGGTCGTGGGGGTGGTTTTTGGGGGGTTGGAGTCATGGGGCTGGGGCTGAGTCCTGGGAGT
>JABCKQ010009033.1:0-10183 GCA_018857305.1 Termitomyces sp. T159_Od127 | reverse complement strand
CCTTATATACTATGTAGTACATATGGCCCGGGGGTCAGGCCCGGGTTCCAGCAGCGGGTCGCGGCGCCGGGGCTTGGGATGAGACCCAGGGGCCGCGCGGGACGGGGTGAGGCTGAGACATGTCGCACGGCACGGAGGTCTCGTACTGGGGGCGCAGAGACACGCAGCGGTGGTGCTATGAGGAGGGAGCAGGAGCAGGGCGTGGCGTGCGGAGGTCGGCGGCAGTGATGCGCAATCATGATGCATGATGGGGGGTCTCGGCGCAGGCCGGGGATGACGGGTGGTACCGGCGCTGATGGGGCATGATAGCCAAGACCTGGTGCTGATGTGGCGGTCACGGCGGTGATGGCCGGGGGTGCCGCTAGTGGCGGTGGCTGTGGCGTTGATGGGCGGTGATGGGCAGTGATGGCCGGGGGAGTTGGCCGGGTAGCGGTCCGGGCCTGGGGCAGTTGTGGGGGTGGTTCTGGGAGTGCTGGAGTCCCAGGGCCGGGGCTGAGTTCCGGGGGTCGGTAGCGGGTCGTGACAGCTGTGTTACTGGCAAGCATTGCCAAAAGTATAAAGGGTTCAGAAATTGAGACAACACATTTGCATTAACAGAAAATAGTGGGGACTTACTGTGGGAAGAAGTATGAAGTCTGATGGATCAAATTGTAGTAAAGTGGCTACAAGGCATGATTGATATGCTCAAAAAGGCATCTGGCTCAAGTGTCAGGTCAAATGTTCTAACCCTTTACTCAAGTCATGTGTTGATTGATTGTCCACTAACAGCCTGCATAACAAAGCCTCTCTAGTCAATATGTGAGGGCAGTGGCTGCTTAGTGGTGTTGTTATAACCTGCATGGTGTTTAAGGTATCATCTGGGTTGGACTAAAGAGGCAGGCAAGGGAGACAGTGCAATCTGGGCAATGTCTACATGGCCAAGGCAGGCCAGAGATCAGACATTGACAGGGTATTGATGCAGGGTGGATGTAAGGGTGACCTCTGAAAGCTATGGCTCAGTCACACAGCTGGCAGAGGGAGATCCAAAGTGTATTAGAAAGTATACAAGCAGCTCTGTAGCATATACTCACTTGGCAGAGGGAGATCCAAAGAGAGCAAGTCTGTGGACTCCCTAGGCAAGGCAGAATGCTTCTAGGGTGTTAGAAGCATGGGAAAAAAACTGTACAGACAACAGAAAAAGACCAACTCTAATCTCAATAGTGAAATGTCTGAAAATTGCCTAAATAGACAAATGAACATGATTACACAAGCAAGCAGGAAAACTCCAGTTTATTTAAGGCAGGAAACCTCTGATTTATATAAGCCAGAAGTTGGAGTGCTGAAAGGGCCACTCTTGTTTGTGTTAGGACTCAAGAACCAGAGCACTTCAGGTGCTGAGAGTAGAGGCAATGGATAGGGTTGGAGAAGGGGCATGGATGAGAGTCATTCCAATGGCTTGAGGTTGGGTGCTCAAGAGACATGTGCTGGGCTTGTGGTGAGCTTCAGAGATAGGCCAGGCACTGGGATGAGTGTGGGATTCCAAAGGTCATGCTAGATGGACCTATGTAGAGCAGCTTTAGTATATAGCTATCTTCTGCTTATACTGGCACTGTATAATAGCCTTGATGTGACTACTTTTCTGCAGTACCTTTCAAGCTCAAATTCTCCACACTTTCAAAGTTTTCAACAAGCAATGCAGTGCCTACTTCTTATTCTGTAAAGCAAACAGTCCATTTTTTCTCCTGCTATATACACTGCTCCCATTTCTTTTAATAATAATGACAGCTTCAGCTCAAATCCAAATAAAGACATCACACCAGCTCACACATCATAAACACAATACATACATATTATATTAAGAAGTTGATTTAGTAGAAATAATCACACCTCAGAATTAAGTATACTCAATAATAAGCATAATATTGAAAATCAAATGGGACATTAATTTGTTTGTTGGTTGTTTGTAATTGCCCCTTTTGGGTTTTATTTCAAGGTTGGTATACAAGGGATAGTGTTGATACGCATAAATCGTCTACTCTATAGTATTTCCCATAGGGGTCTAATTACATTAACAGATTCTGTCCCAACCTTTGTACCTCCTTTAGCTATCTACCTTTTTCAAATGTTACAGCAAGTTTAGATATGACTTTAATAATATCTGGATGACTGATTTGAAAAGTTTCTGTCCTAATTGTGAACTATTCATAAAAAAGCTTCTTTGCCTCCTCAATCTTTGTACTATTCGAGCAAGGTCAGACATGGCTCTAATAGCATCTGGATGACTAGTTCCAAAAGCTTCTGTCCTAACCCTGAGTACTTCTTGACAAAGTTTCTCTGCCTTCTCGAGCTTTCCACTTGTCTCAAATATTGCAGCAAGCAGAGACATAGCTTCAATAGTATCTGGATGATTGGTTCCAAAAGCTTCTGTTCTAACTATAAGTACTTCTTGAGTAAGCTTCTCTGCACTCTCTAGCTTTCCACTTCTCCAAAATATTTTACCAAGCCAATGCATTACTTGAATAGTATCTGGATGGCTGGTTCCAAAAGCTTGTGTTCTAATGTTGAGCACTTTTTGACAAAGTTTCTCTGCCTTCTCTAGCTTTCCACTTGTCTCAAATATTGCAGCAAGCAGAGACATGGCTTCAATAGTATCTGGATGACTGGTTCTAAAAGCTTCTGCCCTAACTCTGAGTACTTCTTGAGCAAGCTTTTCTGCCTCCTCTAGCTTTCCGCTTCTCCAAAAAATTGCACCAAGCCGGTACATTACTTGAATAGTATCTTGGTGACTGGTTTTCAAAGCTTCTGTCTTAACTTTGAGCACTTCTTGCTCAAGCCTCTCTGCCTCCTCTAGCTTTCCACTTCTCTGAAATATTGCAGCAAGCAGAGATATGGCTTCAATAGTATCTGGATGACTAGTGCCAAAAGCTTCTGTCCTAACTCTGAGTACTTGTTGAACGAGCTTCTCTGCCTTGTGTAGCTTTCCACTTCTGCGAAATATTGCAGCAAGGAGAAGCATGCCTTCAATAGTATCTGAATGACTGGTTCCAAAAGCTTGTATTCTAACCCTAAGTACTTCTTGAGCAAGCTTCTCTGCATCCTCTAGCTTTCCACTTCTCCAAAATATTGTACTAAGCCAATACATTACATGAACAGTGTCTGGATGACTGGTTCCAAAATCTTGTGTTCTAATGCTGAGCACTATTTGACAAAGTTTCTCTGCCTCCTCTAGCTTTCCACTTGTTTCAAATATTGCAACAAGCAAAGACATAGCTTCAATAGTAGCTGGATGATTGGTTCCAAAAGCTTCTATCCTAACCTTGAGCACTTTTTGCTCAAGTCTCTCTGCCTCCTCTAGCTTTCCACTTCTCCCAAATATTGCAGCAAGCAGAGACATAGCTTCAATAGTATCTGGATGATTGGTTCCAAAAGCTTCTGTCCTAAACCCAAGTACCTTCTGAGCTAGGTTCTCTGCCTCCTCTAGCTTTTTACTTCTTAAAAATGTTATAGCAAGCTGAAACATAGCTTCAATAGTATCTGGATGATTAATTTCAAAAGCTTCTGTTCTAATCCTGAGCACTTCTTGACAAAGTTGTTCTGCCTCCTCTAGCTTTTCCCTCATCTCAAATATTGCAGCAAGAAGAGACATGGCTTCAATAGTATCTGGATGACTGGTTCTAAAAGCTTCTGTTCTGGCCCTGAGTACTTCTTGAGCAAGCTCCTCTGCCTCCTTGAGCTTTCTACTTCTCCAAAATGTTGTAGCAAGCTGAAACATGGCTGCAATAGTATCTAGATGACTGGTTCCCAAAGCTTCTGTCCTGACCTTAAGTACTTTCTGAGCAAGATTCTCTGCCTCCTCTAGTTTTTCACTTGTCTCAAAGATTGCAGCAAGCAGAGACATGGCTTCAATCGTATCTGGATGACTAGTCCCAAAAGCTTCTGTCCTGACCCTGAGCACTTCTTGAGCAAGCTTCTCTGCCTCTCCTAGCTTTCCACTTCTCTCAAATACTGCAGCAAGGAGAGACATTGCTTCAATAGTATCTGGATGATTGGTTCCAAAAGCTTCTGTGCTTACCCTGAGTACTTCTTGAGCAAGCTTCTCTGCCTCCTCTTGCTTCTTACTTCTCCAATATATTTTACCAAGCCAATACATTATTTGAATAGTGTCTGGATGACTGGTTCCAAAAGCTTGTGTTCTAATGCTGAGCACTTTTTGACAAAGTTTCTCTGCCTCCTCTAGCTTTCCACTTGTCTCAAATGTTGCAGCAAGCAGAGACATAGCTTCAATAGTATCTGGATGATTGGTTCCAAAAGCTTCTGTCCTAACCCTAAGTACCTCCTGAGCCAAGTTCTCTGCTTCCTCTAGCTTTTTACTTCTTAAAAATGTTATAGCAAGCTGAAACATAGCTTCAATAGTATCTGGATGATTAATTCCAAAAGCTTCTATTCTAACTCTGAGAACTTTTTGAGCAAGCTTCTCTGCTCCCTCTAGTTTCCCACTTGTCTCATATATTGCAGCAAGCAGAGACATAGCTTCAATAGTATCTGGATGACTGGTTCCAAAAGCTTCTGTTCTAATTCTGAGCACTTCTTGCTCAAGCTTCTCTGCTTCCTCTAGTTTTCCACTTCTTTGAAAAGTTACAGCAAGCTGAGACATGGCTTTAATAATCTCTGGATGACCAGTTCCAAAAGCTCTGATCCTGACCCTGAGCACTTCTTGCAAAAGTTTCTCTGCCTTCTCTAGCTTTCCACTTCTGCAAAATATTGCAGCAAGCTGAGACATGGCTTCAATACTATCTGGATGACTGGTTCCAAAAGCTTCTATCCTAACCCTGAGTACTTCTTGAGCAAGCTTCTTTGCCTCATCAAGCTTTCCATTCCTCCAAAGTGTTGCAGCAAGATTAGACATGGCTTCAATAGTATCTGGATAGATGCCTCCAAAAGCTTCTGTCCTAACCTTGAGCACTTCTTGCTGAAGCTTCTCTGCCTCTTCAAACTTTCCACTTTGTTTTAATGTTACAGAAAGATTAGCCATGGCTTGAATAGTATCTACATGATCACTTCCCAGTACTTCTTCATATTCTTTGAGCACATACATCTGAATCTTCTCTGCATCATTCCAAAAGTGTGCAACCTCAAAAATTATGTTTAGTTTCTCAGCCACTTTGTAATTGTCACACTTATGACTCAGACAATTCATCAATGCTTGTACATGAAGTACTAATTGGGCTGCATCATTGTATTCCAACTCCTTACTTCCTAAACAATAGAATAGTTGTTGTGCACATTGTTGAGCCTTTTTCTGCTCTTCTCTTGATAATGATTCAAAAGCCCACTTATGAACAAGTGAGTGAATCTCCAAAAGCCTTGCTCCTTTTCCTCTTAATTCTACAAGTGAATAAGATCTGAGCATGTTGAGTGCATCTTCAACTAACTCATCACTCCAACATTCATCATCTGCCACAAACAGTTTTAGAAAGTCCTGTAATTCTTGTGTGTCTATTTCACAAGCATTGGAGAGGTTGTTCCAAGCTTTTTCAAGAAATGACATTGAAATCTTAGAATTGTGTAGTACACCACATAACATAAGAATTGCCTTTGCTTTTTCATCCAGCTTCTGATAACTCAGATCCCAAGTAGCAAAAACAGAGAGTTGATACTTGTCTATCTTCTGTTTCATTGTCTTTGTCAAATACCTTGGCATATCTTTCTTATAGCTTTCAAGGTACTGCTTTACTCCAAGATGTTGATTATGGAGAAGATGACTTCCTGCTTGAACAATAGCCAATGCTAAAAAGCCCAATTCTTGTACAAGCTCCTTTGCAGCTTCTTCCTCATCTGTTCCTCTATGACTAGCTTTATAAAAAACTGCTAATGAATCTTCCAGTGTCATTTCTTCAATTTTATGATGATTTTCAGGTGCATACATCTTGGATGCATCATTTCTGCTTGTGATGAGGATATTTCCATGGCTGCAATCTGGGAAATACTCTTGTAAATTGATATCAGGATCATCAGCATTATCAAAAATCATTAACCAATTTTTTTTCTGGTGACAAAGCCATATAAGAGCAGCATTAGGTGTGGTATCAGCCAATTGAGCATTCTGAGCAAGTAAAGTTAAGAACTGCTCAATTGATGCTTTTGAGCTGGCATTGATCATGTATATGGAAGAAAACCTAGTGATTCAACTTGGGACATAACTTTGTAGAAATACAGTTGTTGCATACCTGCTTCCAAATTCATGACAAAATCCTAGTGCAATTTGTGTCTTGCCAGCTCCA
This sequence comes from Termitomyces sp. T159_Od127, assembly GCA_018857305.1. Taxonomy (NCBI): domain Eukaryota; kingdom Fungi; phylum Basidiomycota; class Agaricomycetes; order Agaricales; family Lyophyllaceae; genus Termitomyces; species Termitomyces sp. T159_Od127. The sequence continues at coordinate 3,923 of JABCKQ010009033.1, read as the reverse complement.
CCTAAGCCATACAGCACACAAAGTTGCTGCACTTGCAATTGTTTTGAAGGATCAAAACACCTCTCAAGATATAATATAATTTCCACTCTGCCAGTAAACAGTGAAGATGGAGCAGGAACAGTGGGAAGAAGTGCTTGTACAAGTTTTGATGATACAAGTTCAGAGGGTACTTGCCTGTTGAAAACATTTATAGATAAATTTCCACCTCCTAGTAAATGTCAGCAAAGACTAGTTTCAATGAAGTTGGACATCTTACGAAGAGCACCAAGAGTAGTCCTCTCTGAACAACTCTGAAGAGTGTTTACAAGCTTATTCAATTCCTGTGTAATATTGGCCTTCTCTAAGTAGGCCAGAGAATGTGTCTGGATTTCTCCCAGTTTATTCCAGTCATCTAGAGCCATCTTTTGAAGGCCTTGATCCACACTAAATCTGTAAAACAGGCCAGGAATCTGGATACATTTCTCTACATAAATCTCAGCCAGAGCTTCACAATTAATAGCCAGCTGATAAAGAAGCTGGCCCAAAGCATTATTGGATTTCCAGGAAACAGGTCCAAGGTTTCCTGCTCCTATGCTCACAAAAGATGCCACTGATTGAGAAAGACCAAAAACCATTGAAGCCTCTTTCAAAACAAGATTGGTTGGATTGCTATAGCCTAGACCTGCACCAATAAAGGTTTCAGATACTCCACCAGAACTAATAGACACAGGCTTGAAAAAATCAGGAGTAGCAGTGGTAGCACGAGCAGCTTCTACCACTGTGCAATTGTAGCCTTGGTTGGCTATAACCTGATATGTTCTAAAGATCCGGGGTGTCATATTTACAGATGGAAGAGCCACAACAAAACTTTTTGAAAAAAATAATGTCAGTTGACGGTTGAAAAATAGGAATTGGGAAGATTTGACTACCTTTTACAGAGAGGATCATCCTCTTGCATCAAGACATCCTCTGGGAATCCAGCAGACTGTATGATGCCTCTCATACCAGACTCAAAAACAGTTGCTATGAACTTCTCGGCCCGAATGTTCCATTTCTTGACATCAGAGAAGACTTCCCGGCTGAATGAGACATACTTCTCAATAGCCAGATCAATAGGCATATGGAGTCGGCCAAGCATCAAAGCAATGATTCTAAATGAGTATCATCAAGTGGTTAACTTTGTAGTGACACATAAGACATACCCTCCTGTCCCAGCTCCACCTATTATGTCAAAATAATCACAAGGTTTAGGCAAAGATTTCAAGTTTTCCAAGCGCATAAGGCGGAACATGATTTCTCGGAGAATGACAAGTTCAGACAGGCCACGGACACCACCGTCATCTTGATTATTATTTAGAATCATGTCAACAATCACGATATGCAGTCGAATGAGCCACACCTAAAGATAAAATCCTCAACCCTCGTTGTTTCTTGTTGACGTTGATCTTCTGCATGGGGGCTTCTATCATCAAACTGACTAAAGACTTGAGGGAAGGAAAGGAAGAAACAAGGACTTCAGTTGATCCGTAACAGTGTTTCGCTCTCACGCATGGGCCTCTGTTACACACGTGAAGGCAATTGCTTCCCTAACACAGTGGATATTTTATCCAAAATCCAGTATAGCATTAAACAACAACACAACATACACAGCCCACTCGACACGCCGAGGAATGTATCTTCGTCTTCATGGCCTCGACATCCGCTTCCTTGACATTGACCACGACCGCAAATGCCACCGTCGTTCACACCCGAGACACACTACCCCTCTGCAAGTCATAAGTGGTTTTTATCAGCGTGCACTTTTGGTCCTTGGCTCTCATATGCTGCCGAAGCCCAGATCCACGCCAACAAAGGCGGGGGAAAAGGCGAGGATGAAAAGGCGAAGGTGCCCTCACAAGAGTCTCTACTATCTGATGAGATGTGATGCGACGACGGGCGATAGGTCCGGGATGCGGGATACCGGTGCCGGTGCCGGTACTCCGGGGCAAGGATCCGATGGAAACCAATAAGGGGTTTGTGGTTGCAGTGCACAACCGTTCACCGGCACCGTTCAGACTATGTATCTGAGTACACTTAGTTGCTTTGACGATACCAAGATGGCAAAGACGACTATGATGATGACAGTGGTGACGGCCGCGAGAACTGCGGGAGAGACGCGGGAGAACTTGCCTTGTGTGAGGAAGTTCTGGACGAGGAAGTAACGACAGGCGATGGCAAAGGGGCTGCGCGAGGGTCAGTGACGTGAGGAGTGACAGACGTGAAGCACCGACGCCGGTGGAAGCAAAGATGGTTGGCCTGACCTACGAAGGGCAGGGGCGTGGTCTTTAAGTGAGGGTGGCTGTGCAGTCACGCAACTTGCGCACAACAGCCACCTCCCCCTCCTCATAGCAGTTCTCGTTTTCTGCAGCACGCATACTCTCGAAGAAAATTACCTCTCCCGCCCACCCAGGTCGCATGAATGCAAATAGTCGCACTTCAACACAGCCGGTAGTCCTGAACCATCTAGTCGAGCTCAAAGCGTCTCAGGTAGGGCGGCGGAAAGACTCACGCTAACACTGCGCCATAGTGGCCTTCGCCAAGACAACTTCGAGGAAGGGAGGAGCACGGCGGACTACAGGTCACAGGTAATGTACAAGCTCAAAGTTCGCGTGCCCTCCGCCCGAATCGCGGCTAACGACATTTGCTCACCAGCTCACTAGCCGCGAACATTCGCGGAAGGTCGGAGTATGCGGCCGTCGGCCGTAGTCCTCGCCCACTTCACAGTACAGTTGCTTGTTACTTATTCTCTCAATGCTTGGAAGTCTGGAGCATAATGTAACGGATGTATTATATTGCGTAAGACAAATAATACAAAAACAAAGTATCTTGACCCTGCGTGCGAGGAACTCGAAGAGGAGGCTGGTGCGGATGTACCGTGCGCTCGCATGCGAGGTGGTCACGCCCGAGTTCTCGAGAACGATGCTGATTGCTTGGCGCGCGCGCTTGCGTGGACGCGGGCGCTTCTTGTCTCGCTTCGGCTCGGGTTCGGGCTCGTCGGGATCTGTGTTTGGCGTCGCCGGCGGTGTTATTGTGTGGGAAAAATAAAATTATCATGACATCCTCAATGATCGTCACCCAGCGCCCGCCATGGACGCATCGCCAACACCGAAATTCGTGCAGTCGCTAGTGGTACGTGTCTCTCCTCTGTGCGCCCTCCGATGTCCCACCTCCCCAGGCCGGCGCAGCTGCAGGCACCGCCGTCGACCTCCTCTTCTTTCCCATCGACACCATCAAGACTCGCCTCCAGTCTGTCCAGGGCTTTGCCCGTGCAGGTGGGCTCAGCGGCATATACAAGGGCGTCGGTAGCGTCGTCGTCGGCAGTGCGCCTGGAGGTGCGTTTCCTTCTCTCTCCCTCACTCACGTGCTCATTCTGCCCCAGCCGCGGTGTTCTTCTCGACTTACGACACGATGAAGAAACACTCGCCGCTCCCCGAAAACCTCGCGCCGCTCAGCCACATGCTTGCCGCTTGCATAGGCGAAGTCGTGCGCCGCTCTCCTCCTTCTCTGCTTCGCTTGCCTCACCGCCTCTCCAGGCGGCGTGCCTCATCCGCGTCCCGACCGAAGTTATCAAAACGCGCACACAAACAATGACCTACGGCGCGCTGGGCCGGTCCTCCCTCGCCGCCGCGCGCCAGGTCCTCCTCAACGACGGCTGGTCCGGCTTCTACCGTGGTTTCCGCTCCACCATCATCCGCGAGGTGCGTGCCCTCCTCGTTATCTGTCTGCGCACTAACACCGCCACAGATCCCCTTCACGTCCCTCCAGTTCCCGCTCTACGAGCTCCTCAAAGCCCGCCTCGCCACACACCTCGCGCGCAAACCTCTCTACGCGCACGAAGCCGCACTCTGCGGCAGCATCGCGGGCGGCACAGCCGCCGCGCTCACCACGCCCCTCGACGTCCTCAA
>JABCKQ010009031.1:0-10227 GCA_018857305.1 Termitomyces sp. T159_Od127 | reverse complement strand
GCATTATGTGTGGCATCATCTGGGATTGCTGCTTTGTTGCTGGAGGGTGGTAGAACTGCTTATTCCAGGTTCAAGATTCCTATACCTGCTTTGGATACCTCTATTGCCAACATCAAGAAAAGCACACATTTATCCCAACTTATACTTCACACCAAAGTCATCATCTGGGATGAAGTTCCAATGCAACTGTCACGACCTGCTACCGACCCCCGGGACTCAGCTCTGACCCCGGGACTCCAACCCTTCCCAAAACGACCCCCACGACCGCCCCGGGCCTGGACCGCTACCCGGCCAACCCCCTCAGCAGCCCCCGGCCATCACCACCCATCACCGCCCGTCACCGCCACCAGCCACCGCCACTTGCGGCATCCTTGGCCATCACCACCCATCACCGCCTGTCACTGCCACAGCCACCGCCACTTGCAGCATCCCCTGGCCATCACTGCCGTGACCGCCACATCAGCGCCGGTCTTGGCTATCACACCACCCATAGCCGCCACATCAGCGCTGGCACCACCTGTCACCCCTGGCCCACACCGAGACCCCCATCACGCATCACGATCACACATCACCGCCGACCTGACCTCTGCACGCCACGCCCCGCTCCCGCTCCCTCCTCACTACCCTGCCACCGTGTGTCTCTGCGTTTCCAGTACAAGACCTCCGCGCTACGCGACATGTTTCAACCTCGCCCCGTGCGGCCCCTGGGTCTCACCCAAGCCCCAGTGCCATGCCCCGCCACTGGAACCTGGGCCTGAGCCCCGGGGCCTACCTACTGCGTAGTATATAAGTTGTAGAGTAGTAAGTAGTACTCTAGTTTCGATATTACCATAGCCCCGTACTGTTTTGTTGTGTTCTCATCTCTATCTCGTTTTCTCATGCATCCCAGTCTCATCATTTCTACTTGTTTCTTTTTCTTATCGTACTCGCCTTGTATCGTCTCCCTGCCTTGTCTCTATTTGTCTCGTACTCTAATCCATTCTACTTTGCTTCTTCTCTCCCTCTCTACTCTAAGTTCTCTTGGTTCCTCTGTCTCTGACTCCTCATCTTAGCTTAACCTGTTCCCTTTCCCTTTATCTTATCTCGACCCTTTCCCCTTTTGGCCCGCTTGATTTCCGCATCTCTGATTCCATCCCTGGGACTCGCTAAGTCCCCACACCCATTATCTCTTGAACCCTGGGACTCACTTGCTCACTGGCGCTCGCTTGTTCCACCCTCTTGTACTCCTGGGACTTGCGCCTAACCCCGGCACTTGTCCTCCACCCCTCTCCAGCACTCCCCCACTCACTGGCGCTACTGGCACTCCCCTACATACCGCTCCTGCCCCCCTTCGGTCTCCTACGCCTCGCGCCCTACCAGTGCTCTGCGTCTGTGGACACGGTGATCACCACGTAAGGTATTCGCCCAGTGGACTGAGCCCCCATGGTCAGCGGAACCTGACAGCAACACAAGAATGCTATGGATTCTGTGGATCGTGCTTTTAGGTTTATCCTGGATAAAGACATACTCTTTGGTGGAATTACTATGGTCTTTGGAGGAGATTTTTGTCAGACTCTTCCAGTCATTCCAAGGGGACTCAGACAGCAGATCATTGCTGCTTCACTCAAAAGAGGAAGGCTTTGGGATCAGATTCAAGTGCTGTGGTTGCAAAGGCTCTCGAGATCTTGAAGTGATTTCTTGTTGGTTATGATATTGATTGTACATTTGAATCTACAATTGAGAACTTCTCTCTTGGCTCAGACTTCAAGGCTAATGAATGTTGTTGCTGTGTCAATGCATTCCATGGCTATTCACATCATTATGTCTGTCAACTTTTCAATCATCTGAACGTGATTGAGGGTGTTGGGCTGGAGGACTTTGAGGTGTTAGATTGTGTTTTTAGTGCATCAAATGCTTTGGAAGCTGGTACACATTATATGACAGCTTTCCAATGCCACATTGATGATGCCCAAAATTGTACCAAGTGGTGTTTGGGTAGGCAGTCACTAGGCAAAAGGGATTAGTGTTGGGCTCACTAAGTGAGGGGAGAACTGGGCAGAGTCCCAGAAGATGGGTTAGCAAAGGACAGCAGTAAGGAAGTGGGAGGGTTGGTGCTTAGCATAGTCACCAAGTGCTAGAGGCCTGCCATATGTGCAAGGCACAAAATGAGACTAGAGCACTGGTGTACTCCCAGTGGTGAAACAAAGCGCTTGAAACAGCACCTTGGCATAGAGTAGACTTAGGACAGGCTAGATTGAGCTCTGAAGCCCAAGCATAAGAGATGGGGAGTGAAAGTAGAAGTGAAAGTAACTTGTTATTTGCAGTGTGCAAGTACAGTATATATAATAAGTAGTAAGCAAAGTTGCCATTGGCAACCAAAGGTCACCAAAGCAGCAAACCTGGTAAGTAAACACCAACTAACAATCTTTTATATAGGAAAATGTCAATCAGACCTTGGCAATGCCTAGCGGTGCCAATTAAGCTGTCTGTTGTGTCAATGTGTCAAAAAGTAGGTATAAAATCACCAAACTGTCATCAAATGATGGTGGTTGCCAGGGTGCAGCAGCAATACCAGTAAAACCTTGGTGGTCAAGAAAATAAGGTAAAAATAATCAGAAAAATAATGGCGAGATGCGTAAAGTGCTTGTTGTGGGACTAGAACCACAGCCCTTGAGGCGGGCACCAGGTAGACCACAGGTTGCACTAGCCACTAGTCCACAAGTCTGTGCCAAAATTTATATCAGTACTCCTTTTGACACAACCTGGGTCTTATCAGCATTTTCATTAACATGCATGTTTGACACTGGGACAATGAAAAGTATGTAAATCTGTCAGGTTCCACTAACCACAGGGGCTCAGTCCAATGGGCAAGTACCTTACATAGTGTGCACTGTGTCCACAGACGCAGAGTACTGGTAAGAGCACGAGGTGTGAGAGACTGAAGCGGGGCCAAGGGTGTGAGTGCGGGGTTACCAGTAATGCCAGGATGGTGTTAGGGGACTAGTCTCTGGACCGTGTCCAACTCTACCCCAAGCTTAGTCTGAGGATGCGCCCACTCTTAGCACATCTGAATGACCGCTCGGCCCACTCTATCCCCTTCTGTCTTCTACTAGTCAGCCTTGATGAGTCATATGCATGGACCTTACTCAGCATCAATTATTGTTAGTCATACTCCATTACATACTGGGGCCCAATTAGTTAAACAGTATTAGTAATTGCACAGCCACCAATGTAGTATATATAGGCAGCCTGTGGATAGAATATCCCCAGGCTGAACAATAGCAGTGTTCTTCTGGCCTACACATTGAACCGACCATAAGCTCTCTAGTGACGTCTGACCACTTGGCTGAGCCTTGCTGGTCCCTTGTCTAACTCTTGCCTGCCTTTGTGCCTGCTTGACTCCCACTTGTCACTAGCGCCCACTAGCTCCATGGAAGGAGTTCCACAGACGTCAGCGCTCCTCTTACAGATGGAGGATGAGGGCCGGTGAGGAGGATGAGTGTCTGGATTAAACACAAGTCCTGGGGAGGCAAGAGAATGGAATGAGCAAGCGCCGGTGCATGAGCAAGTCCTGGGGTTAGTGAGTAAAGAGTTGGACAAGCATGGGGACTTAGCGAGTCCTGGGGGTGGAGGCAAGGGGAGCGGAGATCAAGCGAGCTGAAAGAGGAAAGAGTCAGGATAAGATAAAGAGAAGCGGAAACAGAAACAAGTTGAGACTTGAGGCAAGGGCAAAAGAGACAAGAAGAGCTTAGGGGTTAAAAAAGGGAGAAAGAGAGCAAGCAGAGATGGAATTAGAGTAAGAGACAAGTAGAGACAACAAATAGGAGGAGATACGAGATGAGTACAATAATAGATGAAGCAGAGTCAAAAAAACAGAGACTGGAACGTGCGAGACTACAAGACAGAGGCAAAACATGATGGAATGATATGAGAGGTATGGTAATATCAAGACTAGAGTACTACTTGCTACTTTACGACTTATACTGTGCAGTAAATAAGCCCCAGGGCTCAGGCCTGGGTCCTGGTGGTGAGTCATGGTGCCAGGGCTCAAGGTGAGACCTGTGGATTGCGCAAGGCGGCAGTGGAGGTTGAGACATATCATGCAGCATGGAAGGTCTTGCACTGGGAATGCAGAGACACACAGCAGCAAGGTGGTGAAGAGGTGAGTGGAAGCAGAGCATGGCATGCGGAGGTCAGGTTGGTGGTGATGCGTGATTGTGATGCATGATGGGGGTCTCAGCACAGGCCAAGGGAGTGCCAGGTGTTGCTGGCACCGGTGCTGATGTGGTGGCTGCAGTTGAGGAAGTGCCAGGGATAGCCAGAGCCGTTGCTGATGTGGCGGTCACAGCAGTGATGGCCAAGGGGATGCCAGTGGTGGCGGTGGCTGGTGGTGGTGACAGATGGCAATGGCCAGGAGTTGCCGAGGTGGTTGGCCGGGTAGCGGTCTGGGCCTAGGATGGTCGTGGAGATGGGTTTGAGGGGGTTGGAGTCCCAGGGCCGGGGCTAAGTCCTGGAGGTTGGTAGCGGGTCTGGTAGTGGGTCGTGACAAAATCTCACCAATATGTTTTTTCAGAGTTATTGACAGGCCCTTAAAATCATCAAAACAAATACTCTCGACATTCAGCACATACTGGAACTCCATAATATTGATGAAGCAGCTCTTGGCACCTATATCACAGATGAGTGCAACTTCTTTTCCACATTGGAAAAGGAATTTAATGGTAATCTACATGCCATTGCATATGTTGAACTTTGTCACAACCTGCTACCAACCTCTGGGACTTAACCCTGGCCCTGGGACTCCAACCTCTCCAAACTGACCTCTACAACCGTCCCGGGCCTGAACCACTACCTGACCAGCCACCGCCACCTCTGGCATCCCTTTGGCCATCACCACCTGTGACTGCCACATCAGCGCTGGTGCCAGCAAACCCCACACCATGTCCCACTTTCACTCACCTCCTTGCCTCATTGCTGTTACATGCTTCCGTGCTCCCAAAGCAAGACCTTCCTTTCAAGAGCTTTCTTTGCGCTGCACAACATGCATCACCCATTGCTGCCACCTTGCACAATCCCCAGGTCTCACCTCAAGCCCTAGCGCTGCGACTTGTCATCAGGGCCTGGACCTGAGCCCCAGGGCCTACTTACTGTACAGTATATAAGTTGTAGAGTAGCAACTAGTACTCTAGTCTTGATATTGCCATACTTCTTGTTTCATGTTTTGTGTTTTGTCTCCATCTTTCAATCTCACATGTCCCAGTTTCCACTTTTTGACTCTATCTCTTTTTGTATTGTACTTGTCTTGTATTGTCTTGTTTCCTCTCATCTCTACTTGTCTCGTACTCTGAATCAATCTCTGCTTTGTCTCTTTTCCCCCGCCTCAAGTCTCTAAGTTCTATCTCTACTCTCTTGTCTCTCGCCTTTGTTTTGACTTGTTCCATTTCTTTTTCCCTCTATCTTATCTCAACTCTTTCCCGTTTTGGCTTGCTTAGATCTCTGTGCCCCCACCTTTGATCCTGGGACTTGTCAAGTCCCTGCACTCGCCCTGGCCCTCTACTTGCCAACCTCAGAACTCACTTGTGCACCAGCGCTAGTTTTGTCCTCCTTCCTCACATTCCTGGGACTCACACCAACTCTGGCACTTGTCTTCCACCTTCCTTCTCCATCTCTGGCACTCACATCCCTGCCTCGGCATGATCAGTGATCTCTCACTCAACCTCACCCATACTCCCAGTCCTGCCCAGGTCTCTTACACCCCATGCTCTCAACAGTATCATTGCATTTGTAGACATCATGCATACCATGTAAGGATTTGCCCAGTGGACTGAGCCTCTATGGTTAGCAGAACCTGACAAACTTGTTCAAGAGCTGTGGAGCATCAAGTGAGTTCTGCAACCTTATTTCCATACATTGTCTCATCCTCTTCTATAGAACAAAGCTGAATGACATTTCAACTCACTTTTGAATGCAGACACCAACCGATTACCACTTCATAGCCCCTGAACAATCATATGCAATCAATCTTTCACAAACCTGTAAAACTGATACTGCACAGCACCAGCTCAACAACTGCCATAGAACTCTTCTCATTGAGATTTTGGACCTTGAGCAATGCATGAACATTACTTTAAGATGGACTCAAAGTCATATGGAATATAAGAGGACAGCGGAATATATTGCCAACTGCAAGTATTGGAAGGCTCTTGACCATCTGCAGACATTAAACACTTGTTTGAGCTTCATAAGCTCAGCCTTTCCCAAACAGGTGAGTCTTGTAGTCCTTTTTTCATGCTATGTTTACCTAATTCATAGGTTATTGAATGTATACACACACATATTGCAAACTCTCTGCAGACCTGATCCAAGACCATTTGTGCAGCCATCACTTGCTATAATAACCTCGCAATCCCTCTTGCCAAGCCCATGCTTGACTGGACAAAAGTTTCTCATTATGCTTTTCTCAATGACTTCTACCTACTCCAACATTCACATAATGGTATTGATCAAAAGCCCTGGGCCAATCCCATTATTTGTGAGACCATGCACAAGTTCCAGCATCTCCAGCATACAAAAGAAGAGATTGATCGCTGTAATATTGAGATACAATGGCTACACACATCAATTGTGGATGAGCATCATGAATTTGATGAGATCATGAAGAAGATGGAAAAAAGTCCAGACCCTTGGAACATTGAAGCTCATGAGTTCATTGATCAACAACATGCTGTCAATAGAATGCTTCTAGCTCAGATTTTGGATATATATGCCCTGCAGGGATTTACTGGTGATCCCACCCCAGGTGTGTCCAAATCTTTGTCTTGGCCCCTGGAGGTCACTCCAGAACCTGTAACTTGTGGTGATGATAACGGCTCAGATTCTAATTCAAATGATGATCTGAGTGATGCGTTGCTGGCAGATCTTGGAGGATTAGTAGACTTCATTTCAAACATAGACTAGGTTTGTTTCAAATTTTTGTTTTTGAGATCAGCCATAGTTGTTACAAGTACTAAGCATGATTTATGCAAGATCAATCACTTTAGTAAGTTGTGTTGCATCAGTTATGTTTGATCTGCCACCCTTGTACCTGCTAATAGTGTTGAGTTCTGCTGATTTGTGTCACAACCCGCTACCAACCTCCAGGACTTAGCTCCAGCCCCAGGACTCCAGCCCCCTCAAACTCACCTCCATGACCGTTCTGGGCCTGGACTGCTACCCAACCAACAACCTTGGCAGCCCCTGGCCATCACCACCTATCATCGCCACCAGCCACCGCCACCCCCAGCATCCCTCCAGCCATTACCGTCCACAACTGCCACATCAGCACTGGCCTTGGCCATCCCCAACACTTCTCCAACTGCAGCCGCCACATCAGCACTGGCACCAGCAACACCCAATGCTCTCCCCAGCCTGTGCTGAGACCCCCATCATGCATCACAACCATACATCACTATTGACCCAATCTCCGCATGCCACACCCTGCTTCTGCTCCCCTCCTTACTTTCTCACTACTACATGTCTCTGGCTCCCACAACAGGTCTCAACCTCCACTGCTGCCTTATGCAATCCCTGGGTCTCACTTTGAGCCCTGGCGCCACGACTTGTCACTGAGACCTGGACCTCAGCCTTGGGGCTTACCTACAGTACAGTATAAGTTGTAGAGTAGTAAGTAGTACTCTAGTCTTGATATTGCCGTACCTCTCTTGTTTTTTGTGTTTAGTCTCTGTCTCGTAGTCTCATGCGTTCCGGTCTCTATTTTCCAACTCTATTTCCTTTTGTACTATACTTGACTTGTCTTGTCTCATTCTCATCATCTCTACTTGTCTCATACTCTAATTTTATCTCTGCTTTACTCCCTCTCACCTCCAAGTCTCTAAGTTCCCTTCTTCCCCTCTCATCTCTCATCTCAGTCTTGACTCGTTCTGCTTTCCCCTTTTTCATATCTTATCTCAGCTCTTTCCCTTTTTGGCTCATTTGATCTTCGCATCTCTCGCCTCTGTTCCTGGGACTCACTAAAGTCCCTTTTTCTTTGGATTTCCCTCTGTTAGGTGATTAGTTACTATTATATCATTGATTATCATGCCTAATATAACTTTGGATTTCCCTCTGCTAGTTGTGTGATTGAGCCACAACTCCTGGAGGTTGCTCTTACATTATTTGCATGGCAGCCATTGGATAAATATGAAAAATGCTACTGTGTTTTTGTATCTAGTTGCATGTGGAGCATAATCCTAGAGTCAGGCCTTTGATCCCCAACTTCTCTATCACTCAATTTTGTCATTCATGCATAGTATGGTAAGAACACATTCCATTATTACCCATCCTAGTGCCTCTCAAAAACTATCAACACATTGCCTTTGTAAACTATGGCATACTCGATCTCAACACATTATTCAAAGTTTTACTAGCCAACAAAAGGCTCGATGGAAGCAGGAGCATATGGAAGCTAAGGTGACATACAAACAGGCCCTTCAAGAAGCACAGGATCAAGTACAAATGCTTGCCAAAAGCCTACATGCACAGTTCCAGAAGCACTTCATTGAGCATTACTATGAGAAGATCATGCAAACATTGCATATGCAAAAGAATCACAAGAAAGCAGGGTCATGGAATGCATTTGTAAGCATGAAAACCCAGCGCATGATTGCTGGTGAGTGATGAATCAAGTTATGTACTATCTCTAATGATTCTTGCAGAACTTTCACCTGGTGTTTCCAAGAAAAAGGTTCACGATTTCATTGCAGCCATTGCAGCCAAATGGAAGCTGCTCTCAAACTAGGAGAAGATTCAGCTTACAGAAGAAAAGGTTGCTACCTTATGTGACACTTGTGAAATGTGTGATTTGGCTTCTCACAATGTACCAATCTCTGCATTTCACAATACATGTGCCACTCTTGACAGTTTAGATAAAGAGGTAAGTTACTCATAATACTTAGATTATGATTAAGTTTATACTAACCATATGTAGGTCTGATGTCTCCACGCATGGACTGGCATTGAAGTCCTGATGGTTGCTGTTCATTCAAACAAGAAACATTATAGTCAACCACATATCTTGACTATGAGTGAATTGGTCAAGACATTTGTTGAGTTGACCATGAAAGACAATATATTTGACATTGGTATGAAAATGGAAGCATATATGCTTTCAAGGGTTCAAAGTAAAGTTCATTCAATGTAATCTTAATGATCTTTGACACAACTTTGACATTGTATTGAAGCCATCATCCATAACTAGGTGCAAGAGAATATATATCTGTGTTCTAAAATATCATCGCTCATTCTGCATAAGCTAAGTACGTCTTAATATTGTTTGACTGCCGAACAATGTCTTATAAAAACTGAGTAGAAGAAGCAACTAATACAAAGACTATTAGTCAGATGTACTATCACAACTTTGACTTGCATATCACTGCCAAGTATGGTGTAGTTATTAGGAACTGGCCCCTCAAAACATTCTGTGTACCCAGCAAGATCAGCTTTCAGGTTGAACTCAATATATTACTCAATGCCTGGAGGACTGACATAGCCCAATTCTATAAGATGTCATGTGATGAGTTCAAAGCCTGGAAAACTCAACAATTCAATGATGCACTCACCAACAATGTCAATGGCAGTGTAGGTTCTGTCAGCAACCCATCATCGGCTATGTCTTCCAGCATGACATCAGCTATTCTACCATCTACAGCTTCTGCCCCAACTACAGGTTCCCATGTCAACACTGATGGCCCAATGCCTACGCCACTGCCTGCAAACATTGTAAACATGGTTTTCAGTGGAGATGGTGCTGTGGTTTTTGTGACAAAGAAGCCACACAAAGTGAGAAAAGATAAGGGAGTAAAGCACAAAAACCCTACCAATCCAGAGACCATTTCTGATGTGTAGTTATTGATATATATTCCATATCAAAGTAGACTATAAATCAGTCTTGACCATAAGCTAACATTGAGTTATAAGATTGACCTACCTCAATTCAAGAGGCAGGAATCATGAAGACAGTGAGCAAAACAAGGAGTAGGCTATGAGCAAGAACAGATTACATGGAAGGGTGGGGTGCTAGCGAGGCAGACAGTTGAATCAATTGATCAACTTGAGCCTCAACCTCACTTGGCCTTGGTTAAGGCCTCGATTGAGGGACTCAAAACTTGGCTCCAGCCTCAACCTCACTTTGTTGGATTAAGGCCTCAGTTGGCCAGCTCACAGCTTGGATTCAGCTTCAACCTCACTTTGTTTGGTTAAGACTTCAGTTAG